>VCRD01003296.1:68554-82792 GCA_006783055.1 Trinorchestia longiramus | reverse complement strand
CACCTCATACAGACCACTCACCCTGCTCTGCACACCTCATACAGACCACTCATCCAGCTCTGCACACCTCATACAGACCACTCATCCAGCTCTGCACACCTCATACAGACCACTCACCCTGCTCTGCACACCTCATACAGACCAACCACCCTGCTCTGCACACCTCATACAGACCACATTATTCAACAACCAAGCTACTCACTAACATTGCACAAAACATGCAAGACAACATCAATTCAAGCCAACCAGCAAAACGAACATTTTTGCTCACCATTGATATCAACAAAGCTTTTGACGCTATCTCTAGATACCCCGTGATTAAAAAGATGTATAAGACCGAGTTACATAACAACACCAAAAGATGATTTGCCAATTACCTATCAGGTAGACAAGCATACGTGCACTACAGTGGCAAGTCCTCGAAAACATTAAACATTGCCAATGGAGTACCGCAAGGCTCCGTACTCTCACCCACCTCAATCAATGTTTACATGCATAACATACCACAGCCTCCAGAAAACAAACACATAGCATCAAATGCAGACGACATTACGATTACATCCACACAGAGCAAAGTAAACACATGCTCCATTCAAGTACAAGATTACATGGACACAATCACTACATGGATGAACGCTAACAGACTAAAAATAGTTTCTACTAAATCTATCACCACACTATTGACAAGCCACAATGCAGAACACAAACACAGACCCACAGTCACTTTACACACCACAATACCACACCCACATACCACCAAAATTTTAGGTGTTACCTTCAACACCTTTAGATCCTTCAGCCAACATATAGACGAAATATCAGAAAAATGCAACAAAAGACTCACACTCCGCACACTAACAGGCATCAACTTCGGACAAGACAAAGAAACCTTAACACTGATCTATAAGCAGTACATACGATCAGTCAATTCCTACGCTAGCCCAGCTTAGACGCCCATAACATCCAAAACAAAACTAAACAAACTCCCAACAATCCAAAACAAAGTCCTACGAATTGTCACAGACTCCACAAGAAGCTCACCCACAGCGCACGTGCATGCAGAAACACAGGTACTCACCATTCAACAACACTTAAACATGAGGGGAACACAATTCCTAGCCTCTGTCATCAACAACCCATACAGTCCCTGTCATTACATGTTGTATCACGCTCCTACACATAGAGCAATCGCAATCACGCTCCCACACACAGAGCAATCGCAATCACGCTCCCACACACAGAGCAATCGCAATCACGCTCCCACACACAGAGCAATCGCAATCACGCAGCACAGACATTACACAGATTTCCTTCACTCTCTCCCCCCGCAATGCGCGGGACGGGAGGGAAATCATAATATCCCAAAACACATACACACAACATTCACACACAGAGCGCTCCAACAACTGGAACCAAACACCATTCTAGGATACCTTCCCTCTCCAATTAACCTGACAGAGAAAACACTAAACAGAACAGATAGAGTCTGCCTTTCCAGACTTGGATGCGAACACCACGCATCCCTACAGTCATGCAAACACAGACTGGATCCCGCAACCCCAAATATATGTCCTCTCTGTCATGTTTCCCCACACGACACCAAGCATGTGTTGCTGTACTGCCGGGATCTGGCCGTGCAGAGGCGACAACACAACACAACACAACACGCAACACACAACATCACACAACACAAGACACACACTATAACACAACACACACAACACAACACAACACACACACCATAACACAACAACTAGGCACAACCACTAACAGGCACTCACAACAACCACAAACCAGGTACTCACAACCATCACAAAAAGGCACAACCATCACAACCAGGTGCTCACAACCATCACAACCAGGAGCTCACAACCATTACAACCAGGAGTTTACAACCATCACAACCAGGTACAATCATCACAACCAGGTGCTCACAACCAGAACCAGGTTGTCAGCAACCACTCACTGCTGATGGTTGGTGGTCCGGTGCCTGACCAGCTGACGGAGAGACGGCAGCAGTTGCTGACACACCTCACACCAATGCTTGCTGGGGTGACTGATGTGCATGTGTTCCTGCACATCACAGGGTGTACATCACAGGGTGTACATCGTGTACATCACAGGGCGTACAGCGTGTACATCACAGGGTCATTTAAATTTCCGTGTAGCACAGTTACTTTGAGCATTATATTCCTGTACAGGTACACTGAACACTGCACAGCAGCTGTACACTGAAAGTTAGCAACTAACACAGTATCTCTTAGCTCTCTTCACCCATTAAAGGCTCAACCCATTAATGATTCTGTTCAGTAACCACTTGAAAACACTCGTCAACAAATTAACTAACTACCAAAGTTAGGAACTGTGCTCTAATGTACACAACTTCAACCTATTTCCACAACTACACTCAAAAATCAACCAGACAAGCGACACTCCTACTCGGTGTTTGCTCTGCAATAAAAGACGTGTTTCAGTCTGTCAATTTCAAACAAGAGTTTGGTTAGAATAAAGTAGCAGCTTTGATAGAGAGAGCTCTAAATTAACACGTTTGTTGCGATGCGATCCACCGGTGGGTCACTTAGGTTAGGTTCTGTAATTTTTTCAGATCCTTCTAGTGACTATGCGTACAAAGTGAAGTTTTACACCAATCAGGCAATCGCAACAAACGTGTTAAAGACCCTCTTTCATATCAAAAACTAATAAACCCGCACGTGAAAGTTCCCGCGTTTTTTACAAAATTTTTTGTAACATTTACCGGTGAACCTGGGCCTTGCGAAGGAGTTTCCACATTGAAGGATGTGCCTTTGGTATCCACAATACAATGCTTACAATACATGTATACCCTACCGAATTTCCTCCTATCTAAATCCTTAAGAGCGTCACAGAGACACGGACCAAGCAAGCAACAAACTCTGTATTATTATATAGTGGAATTTCTCCTAGAAAGAGAGATAAAAAATGACATCATTCACGTGATATTGGAAGTGCTAGAGTAAGGGAAAAGTTAGAACTCGTTAATATACATAGAGTAATAATGCATGAACTTTTGTAATGATTATTACCTACACTAAACTTTGTTCTTTGTTTTTACTCCATTAAAAAAATTGTTGGCTCTTGAAAAAAGACGTTTTATGTTGTTGCTTTGTCTCACCATACCCCTAGGAGTACACTCACGCACCCCAACCCCCTGGGGGTTCATGCCCCTCCAGTCAGAGCACCCCTGGGGGTTCATGCCCCCCCAGTCAGAGCACCCCTGGGGGTTCATGCCCCCCTCAGTCAGAGCACCCCTGGGGGTTCATGCCCCTCTAGTCAGAGCACCCCTGGGGGTTCATGCCCCCCCAGTCAGAGCACCCCTGGGGGTTCACACCCCTGCACGGAATGAACACAACACTCACAGCCAGCAGGGCGCGTGTGTTATGCACAGCTTTGCACACAACACATGCGTGCACCGCATTATTGCCCTTCTTCTTCCTGCCTTTCACGCCCTTTGCATCACTGATACCCGGTGCCTTGTCATCTCCTCCATCACCAGTGGAGGTGGAGGTGGAGGTGGTGGTGGTGGTGGTGGAGAGCATGGAGGTGGTGGTGAATACGGTGGAAGGAAGATCTTCGCTGGTGGAAGAGGCTTCAGACTTCAAGACACGGCCAGACCTGTAATGGAAACTAGATAGTTCCCGTGGAAATTCCACGGTTTAAAAGTGATAAAATTAGGGATCTATGAAATAGAGTACATTTTCCAAGTTTTACACGAAAATTAATTAATTATTCATATAACGTTGGACTAATTTGTACCACAACCCAAACAACCACTCCTACCACAACCCACACAACCACTCCTACCACAACCACAATATGGCGGAAATGCAAAGCTGCAGAACTCACCCACTATTTTTTCTCTTGCGTTTTCTGCTGATGACGTCAGAATTGTCGCCTAGTTTGCTGACGTCAGAGATACTTGTACTAGGATTACTAGCATCGCAACCATGTCCCTTGTCATGCTTGTAGCTGGTAGCAGTGCTACCAGGAGCGTTGGTAGCATCGCTAGTAACGTACATGGTATCACTGCTACCATACCTACAATCTTTGGTAGCATCGCTAGTAACGTACACGGTATCACTGCTACCATACCTACAATCATCGTAGGTGTTAGGATTGTTGTTGTAGCCACCATGGTTGTTATCTTCATGAAACCTTGCGTTTTGATTCCCTGCCTCGCTGTTATCATTGATAACAGCGCTGTTATCATTGATAACGAAGGCTCTGAATGATAAATCGTCGGGATGATGAGCAGCAACGGAAGCACCTCCAGAAGTTACCATCATTACCTCAGTATCATCGTTAGCTATCATCTCGATGGTATCATCACGGCCAGAATCATCTGTCTTGTTAATGATACCAGGTGATAAGAGATCTAAGTGTTCTGTGTTGTTTTGCACAGTTCTGTCAAGACCGTTGCCAGTTCTGTCAAGATCGTTGCCAGTTCTGTCAACAGTCGACAAGACAAGACCTCCCACGTTGCCCTTCCCGTCAACACTCGCTGACAGACTGTCAGCATTCGTTGACAGACTGTCAGCACTGTCCTGTCTTCTGGCATTCCTACGCCTGACGTCAGACGACAGCAAGCGGCTGCTGTCACTGGGTTTCGAGCAGGTGTCAGGTGTCAGCTTGTGATCAGAGCAAGCAATGCTGTCAGTGTCAGCAGCCCCAGCTGTCAGCACCACGTCCTGACAGCTGAGTAGCTGCAGCAGCTGATCCTGTGTCAGCGATGTCAGCTCCACACCAGGCTGGGTGGAGAAGGGGGGAGAGACACTATTTCATTCTCCATCAAGAGTTGCTCCATCAAGAGTTGCTCCATCAAGAATATAAATTATTATGCTACCAAATTTACAAATCATTTATTTTCAATAAAATTATTCAATCAATTATTCATATAAATTATTTATCACACTCTGTTGTAGAAGTTAGTCTTATTTTAATCTGCACAGACGCTGCACAGACGCTGCACAGACGCTGCACAGGCGCTGCACAGACGCTGCACAGGCGCTGTACAGACACTGCACAGACACTGCACAGACACTGCACAGACACTGCACAGACACTGCACAGACACTGCACAGGCACTGCACAGACACTCACAGGGAGCTGCAGAATGAGGCTCGTGCCAGGGAAAGCCTCCGAAGCAACAGCGCCTGTGACAATACAACTCTAATTAGAGGCAACAAATACAATCATTTTGACTTATGTTATCTAATTATATAATAATACAGAGTTTGCTGCTTGCTTGGTCCGTGTCTCTGTGACGCTTTTAAGGATTTAGATAGGAGGAAATTCCACTATATAATAATACAGAGTTTGTTGCTTGCTTGGTCCGTGTCTCTGTGACGCTCTTAAGGATTTAGATAGGAGGAAATTCGGTAGGGTATACATGTATTGTAAGCATTGTATTGTGGATACCAAAGGCACATCCTTCAATGTGGAAACTCCTTCGCAAAGCCCGCGTCCACCGGCAAATCTAACCAAAAAATCAGTAAAAACATGTGAATTTTTTCACGAGTGGGTCTACTAATCTACTTATATAATGGACAGTGTATCTCCATCTATGTGTGTGTCCGTCCCATTACTTCCTATCTATTACTGAAGAAAAATTATTGAACTAAAATCAGAACGGGGATGCATGTATTACAAGCATTGTATTGTGGACACCAAAGATGCCGGATCACTATGAAATACGTCAATTTTTTCCGTTATCAGCTTTCTTCTCTTACACGGCCATGTTATCGGTAGATGAGATACAGAATGAAAGTTCTGTATATATTCCTGCAAAATATTAATTCAAAACAATAATTCCTACTAGATCTTTAATACATTTGTCATTATAATAATTTCAAATTATTCAAATCTAAACCGTGCAATTTCCACGGGAACTATCTAGTAGTTATATGTATGCACAGTGACTGCACAGCATCCTGTGGTTCACAACTACCTTGTTCTGAAGTGGTGGCGGTCAGGAGGTGAGAAGGGTCGTCATCACTCAGCAGCACCGGCTGCCCGCCACCACCCACACCTCCTGCACGAAAAAAAATATTATCACAAACACAAGAATTGTAACTGTCCATGATGGTGATCATGGACAAAGTTCAAATCTCCAAATCTTTACCACTTATTCACTAATAAGAAACAGCAAAATAAGTCTACAAGTTTCATTGTGTACAAACAGATATATAATCAAACCTCGTTATTTTCACCATCATTACTTGCATTATTCACAACTATAAGTGCTTTTAAGAGCATTTCTTCAATATATTCAGTATTACCTCGTTATTTTGAGGATTTTCAGTGATGTTTTCCAGCAAACCGAACCTCAGCAAATCTTAAATTATGACTTTATTTGTTACAAATATACAAATAACAGACTTCAGTGGCAACACGGTCATCTCGTTCCTGTCCTTCCAACCCACCACTACGTGCTGCAGCAACACCGTCAGGAGCGTAGGGCGGCGCCCAGTGGGCAGGAGGGTCTTCCTGCTGCAGGTGCTCTATGGCAGGCTGGAGGGGGAGGGAGGGTGAGGCGTGGTCTTCTCAGTTATGTGGTTTTATTTCCATTTAGCGACCAATTAATACAACAAGCAAGAAATGATACTTAAGGAAATTTAAAATAGCGTATCTACTTCACTAGCTAACTAACTAATTTCACTAACTAACAGGAATTTCACTAAGTCCATTAACTGGCATCCAGAAAATAACTTAAGCACAAGAATCAAAAAGCTCAACTCTGCATACTCCCAAAACCCAACAGTTCAAAATTGCCTGGTTTGCCTAATTCGACTAGAAAAAATGAAAGAAATCGTTTAATCTTATATACTAATGTAAACAACAATCAGCTGTACTGTTACATATAAAGGGACCCAAATTCACGAGTATGCTAAAACCTATAAACTGCGGATGATATTTGTTGAGAATTCCTGCACTGAAAGTACTTGTTTCTAGGAGGCATGTTTACAGCTCTACTGGTATTCAATCTTATTTCATCCAAAGAATAAAATGGTGTAACCCTTGCGCTACCGTTAGGTTAATATGTCCCAAACAAACTTTAAAAATTATTCTCTTTAGTCCCATATTCTAAATGTTTCGTTCAAAATTCCGGGAAAATTACATAGAGATTAGTAAAGATAAGTGGTAATTTACGCAATATTTTGATCAGTATGAAAATAATTTGCTTGTAAAAGGGTTAAGAATCTTTAAGCGCAGTTCACCAAGAAATTATTTCACCTGTTCAGCATCTCCATCCTTGGCAACGACCACAGTGCCTTTTTCGTCGATGGTGATCGTGGGCAGACCAGCCTTCGTATCTGGGTACTCGGTATCTCGCGGTAACGCCAGGGAAATACTGCTGTTACCAGAAATACTGATACCACTCGTCCCAGTACCTGCGTGTGTGTTCTTGGCAGGCATAGGAAGAAACTTCCTAGGCCCAGGCTTCTTCGGGACTTCGTAAGCAGAGTTCTGCAGCTCAGCGTAGTGGCCTACAGGGGTATCGTACAGAGGTGAGGTTTGTTGGTCTTCCAGAGAATTTTGACCGTTCTTCAACCTCCGTTGAGTTGCGCTTGTTGAAGTAGTAGTAGTTGGATGCTGTCTGTCAACATTTTGTAAAGAAACTAACGTATTTTCCCCTGCTGTTGGTCGGTCTGGCATTACTATGATGAATTTGGTAGGTTGTTGGAAAGTAGAGCTCACTGTAGATGGGAAATTGACGGTAGATGTTAACGATGATACAGGCCTGAACTTGACACCCAAATTATTATCACCTTCAGAAGCTTGAACTGAGTTCTTGGCTTCCACTAAAACAGGAACGATTTCTTTATTTCTACTTGCATTATTAGTATAGCTACTGGAATAAACAACTGGTGGGCCACCATTTTGAGAGACAGAAACCATTTTGGAAGCATCGGGGAAAGAAACATCCGCTTTATCTCTGTCTTGAAAGACTCTAGTCATTTTAGTAACTTCTTGAAAAGAGGTAACTACTTTGCTAGGGTCTTTTAATACAGGCAATTTGTTGGAGTCTTCATATGAAGTCAGAGTCTTATTGATGTCTTTGAAGACTGTCGTTATCTTGCTTGTATTTTGAAAGGCACTCGTCCCCATTTTGTTCAAATCCTGGAACGACGCGGCCATTTTGTTCGAATCATGGAACGACGCGGTCATTTTGTTTGAATCATGGAACGATGCAGCCATTTTGTTCGAATCATGGAACGATGCAGCCATTTTGTTCGAATCATGGAACGATGCAGCCATTTTGTTCGAATCATGGAACGATGCAGCCATTTTGATTGCATCTTCTTGGTCAGCCTGCAGGTTTTCCCCAGCTGAACGCACAGCCTGCATGGTGAGGTCGAGTCTGTGTATCTGCAGGTGTTTTTTGCAGCTGCTGTTTGTCTTGAAGGTTTTCTCGCAGTACGGGCACATGAAGGGCCGAGACTGCAACAATTAAAATACATCAATGACCCGCTTCATTTTCTTTGTAAAAATAGAAGGAACTTTTTATCACAAAAATATTTTTTTATCAAAATTATGACAAGACATAATTTCACAGCAAAGACATCAATGGCAACATTTACATTTTCAGTAAAAAATCATGAACATGATTGTGCCTGATTTTGTAGTAAAACAATTATGAATATGACAGCTGTACATACTCTCAGTAAAACAGCTGAAACTGCCTTCAGTAAGATATGAACTCACCACAGCCACTGATATGTCATGTCCACTCACCACAGCCACTGATATGTCATGTCCACTCACCACAGCCACTGACATGTCATGTCCACTCACTACAGCCACTGACATGTGATGCCCACTCACTACAGCCACACAACAACCACTGACCACAGCCACACAACAACCACTAACCACAGCCACACAACAACCACTGACCTGGGAGTGGGTGCTGAGATGACGTTTAACGCTGCTAGCAGTAGCAAAGAGGCGTTGACACAGCGGACATTGAGAGCTTTTCACCCCCAGATGAATTCTCTTGTGAGCCTTCAATACGCTGAGTGAACTGAAAGTCTTGTTGCAGTCGGCACAGCAGTACGGACGTTCTCCTGTGTGAATGCGTTCATGTTGTCTCAGGTGGCTGGATTTCTTGAGGGCAGCTGGACAGAAGCGGCATTTGTGGGAGCGTTTGTTGCCAGTCGTGTGGGAGCCAAGCTCGCTCCCACTCGAATTATAAACCTCAGAGTTGCGAGCTACTTGAGCTACAGGACCTGTGGGACAAGTGAAGTGGTAGATGTAGTGTATTTCTTCTTGTAGTGCGTCATCTACTTGAGATGTAGCATCTACTTGAGATGTAGCATCTACTTGAGATGTAGCATCTACTTGAGATGTAGCATCTACTTGAGATGTAGCATCTACTTGAGATGTAGCATCTACTTGAGATGTAGCATCTACTTGAGATGTATTATCTACTTGAAATCCATCAACAACACACCTCACACACACAACACAATCAATAAGCACCACCACCAACACAACACAACACAACAACAACACCAACACACATACACACACACAACACAACAACAACACCAACACACATACACACACAACACAGCAACACCCACCCACACACACAACACAACACCAACACAAAATACAGCAACACCAACACCCACACACACACACACAACAACACCAACACACACACACAACACAACAACACCAACACACACACAAAACACCACACACAACACACACAACATCAACACACACACAACACAACACCACACCAACACACACACAACACAACAACACCAACACACAACACAACTCACCATACTCAGTGATGAGCAGCGGCTCCTGCAAAGCAATATCAGGCAAGGGAATCTTGGCAAGCTTGTCTGCAATACGTACTGCCTTCCTCCTACGAGGGTGAGGATGCTTGGTGTGTCCCCCAGCAGGAGACCCACCCCCCTGTCTCCCCTCCTCTCCTCCCTGTGTGCACGCATTCACCATGTGCGTTTTGCGAGCCATGTACGTTTTGAAGCCACTGCCACACTTCTGGCACGTGAATGGTTCTTTTCCATAGTGCGACCATGAATGTAGTTTCAAAGAAGACGTCGATGTGAAACCTTTGCTGCAGATGCTGCAAATGTGTTGCTTGATTGGTGCGTGTGTCTTCAAGTGGCCAATCAGGGTGGACTTCACCCTAAAGGCACGGAAACACTTGGTGCACTTGAATGGTTTGTCGTTGGTGTGGACACGGAGATGACGTAGGAGGTCAGAGGGCTTTCGGAACTCCTTGGGACAGTTAGCAAAGCAGCAGTGATGGAATTTGGCGCCTTTTGCATACTTGACAACCACCTGGTACCTCTTGGTGACGTCATTCACGTGATCTGACAGAGTTACCATCATGTAGCGGAACTTTTCAAGGTGTTTCACTGGTATAGTGTTATTCGTACCGACAATACTGGCAGTGGTATCCTTACCAACATCGTTGCTAGTGCTATTCGTACCAACAATATCGGCACGACTCCCATCCTGCGAGTTGGTCAAGCGATCTTTTGTATTGAGTTTCTTTTGCTCGTTTGTATCTAATTTCGCTGGGCGTTCATCATCACAGTTGGCATAATTATCATCATCCGGTGTAGGATTCTCAATTTGTTTATGGTTGTTGTCGCAGTCGCTGTAATGCCCCAAATATTTGGCATCACTGTCATCTCTAGTTGCATAATCACCATCTTCTACACCATCATCGTCATCACTGTTGTGTGTGAAGTCGTCCCTATTTTCATGCATACTCGTATCCGTGCTACGGGAATTATTGGCACCCACACACGAACTGTCTGGGGATTTATTCATGCCCTCAAGATCACATTCCCCATTTCGGGAATACTCGTTCTTTTGGTGCAAAGTTAGTTTCTGCTGAACGTCCGTGGGTTGTTGTTTCTCATTACCATCGTCAGAAAATAGCTCACAGTTCTCGTCAAATTCGCTCTCAATTGAAAAATCCTCGTTAATAATTCCAGGGTCATCGTCGGGATCACATACAGCTGGATCCTCTGTCTTGGTTGGGCCTCTTGAGGTGTCGGACAAAGTTGGCTGCTCTGTCTTGGTTGATCCCTCAAGTGAGTCGGACAAAGTTGGTTGCTCTGTCTTGGTTGATCCGTCAAGAGGGTCGGACACGGTGGGACGATGCTCAGAAATACTTGCACCACTTGAACCAGAGTTGGGTTTAGGTATGGCAAGCCCTAGAAAAGTAATATGATAATTAGTAACATAAATTAAATAACGAAACACACAATATCATGAAAAAAGTAATAATAAACTGATTGCTATTAGAATCAACTGAAATAATTCCACACTTTCTCTGCATGGAACACGAAGAGCAACCAAGAACACATAAAAAGCAGTGTACCCACAAGTTCAAATGACCCCTAAAATGTAGGGTAAACCATAAAAAACACAATTAAATAGCTTTAGTTTAGTTTAATTCTTCATTGCATCCTCAACAATTATATTACATTCCTCATCCAGCTCTACAAGATATCTCATACCAGAGTCCTCTTCAACACACCTGGCATTCCACTGGTTCTCTCTATACTGCTCACGAACCACACCCATGAAGCTCTCTCACTCATACTCCTATTTACCACATTTTAAGACCAGATGTTCAATTGTTTCCTCTACTTCTCTGCATAAATAACCTCTATGGCTATGTTTCCTCTACTCCATATCAAGAAATACATGCGCAATTGAAGCTATGAACTTCTTTCCCGTTAAAATTGCCGCAACTTGGAACCAGCTGCCCGAAAACATCGTTTCTGCTGGCCCTGTGAACACATTCAAAAATCGACTTGACAAATTTTGGATAAGGAACCCCTCAGTATTATAAAGTACTGATTCTATGTCCCTCACACCTGGAGCCAGTGTATATTGTGATGCCTGTGCGTGAGTGAAATGCGTGTCCGTGACTGACTTGGCTTACGTGATTGCGTGATTGATGTCTTTACTTTAGACGGCATGGGACTTGAGTAGCAGCCTAAAAACGGGCCAAACAGCTCGTTTCTATTGCCTTATTCTATTCAAATTCAGCCAATTAACTGACCGCTAGAGTTGCCAGAGGCCTCTATATCATGAACTCAATGCGTAATTCGACCAATGAACTGACCGCTAGAGTTGCCAGAGGCCTCCTTGTCAACACCGCTATTAACAAGCGCCTGCTTCAGTATATCTTCAGCCACGGTGGACGACGCATCGTTGTTCTTGCCCTGCGTTGCACCACTTGCCTTGAAATAAACCAAATTAATCTTTGGTCTAGAGACTTCACTGGACTTCAGGTCAGAAGAATTACTCTGTTTGAGTTTCTTGATGAAAAGTTCCTTTTTAATGTTGATGATTTTGTTTTTTGTGGTGGTGATCTGTCCGATGTCAGTCGTGGAGAATCTCTTCAATCTAAACCCAGGGCCATTTTTGCAAACAGATTCCTGAAAAACAAACAAAATTCAGTTCAAGAAATTTTGACTCGATTTTCAATCGAAATTCACTCAAAATTGGCGCCAGAAAGTCACAATATCGCAGCCAGTGAACCCTGAGGCAAGTTTTCAGCTGACACTGCGCATAGTTTGTTTGTGCAGTGTCGCATGAGTGTCCACCACTGCATTGCCGATAATATAAAAACGAGTTAATTTCTTTAACCTTTTTGAGTCGTCTGGGCCATGTTTGTCACAGAGACATATTCCAGAAACCTGTGCGCAGTAGATCCATCAGATGCAGTGTGTGCAATGCAACCATTAGATGGCAGGTGCACGTGACACATCAGGTGCACGTGACACATCAGGTGCACGTGATATAACATCAGGTGCACACAACACAAAATCAGGTGCACACAACACAAAATCAGGTGCACACAACACAAAATCAGGTGCACACAACACAAAATCAGGTGCACACAACACAAAATCAGGTGCACACGACACAACATCAGGTGCACACGACACAACATCAGGTGCACGTGTGTCCATGCCTTCATTAACCCTGCAACCAAACAGTAAACACAAAACAATGACCAACACAAAGTGTGTTGTGCTCAGCTGCATTCACCTGGTACCCAGCACCGTCTTCCAGCTGCACCAGCTGCATTGCACCTGACTGCACCAGCTGCACCGGCCTGCTGTGCACCTGCACAATCATCACGTTCTTTAATGATCATTCTATATAATTAATTTTCCATACAATGATCATCTACAAAGACACTGTGTATTTCTATCTCTCCATCTCTGTATGTGTCCGTGGCATTACTTCCTATCTATTACTGAAGAAAAATTACTGAACTGAAATCAGAACGGGTATGCATGTATTACAAGCATTGTATTGTGGATACCAAAGGCACCGGATCACTATAAAATTCGTTATTTTTTCCTTTATTGACCTACTTCTCCTACACGACCATGTTATCGGTAGAGAGTCTGAAACAAAATTCAAGTTCTCCATATATTCATCAGAAATAGTCATTTAAACCACAATAATTCACCGTAATCTTTAATACCTTCGTCTTTACAATAATTTCAAAGTGGTCAAATCTAAACCATGGAATTTCCACGGGGACTACTTAGTTCTATGCGAGTATGTTTCTTTCCAACAATCCTTGTATGTTGTTTGTTTGTTTGTTTTGTTGTATTCACATCACCAGTGAAACACCACATCACACATCACCAGTGAAACACCACATCACACATCACCAGTGAAACACCACATCACACATCACCAGTGAAACACCACATCACACATCACCAGTGAAACACCACATCACACACATCATAATTACAAATTAGTCAAATCTAAACCATGGAATTCACACGGAACCTACTTAATTCTGTACAATTATCTCTCTTTCTAACCAATCTTTGTACTCACATCACCACCACTGAGGCACCACACACACATCACCACTGAGACACCACACACACATCACCACACACACATCACCTGGGAGATGTGAGCATTAAGGCTGCCAGCACGTCTGAACACACAGCTGCATTCCTCACATCTGTAACCCTGTACAGCTGCAGCGCCCACTGGATGAACACGTCGTACGTGACAGACTAGATTACCTGGGGGGGAGAGGGGGAGTAGGTGGGGTTAGTGGGGGTACACGACACACAACACAACACAACACACAGAACACGAAACGCACAACACAACACACAGAACACGAAACGCACAACACAACACACATAA
>VCRD01003296.1:43492-63908 GCA_006783055.1 Trinorchestia longiramus | reverse complement strand
GGTGGCCTCTTTCTGGAACCAACTCAAAAAGAAATTGTCAAAATAGTTGCTAACTATTTAACATCCATAAGGAAAATTAAAACCATCTGAAATTTCTTAAAAATTGCAACATTTCAGAGAAGTGAACGGAATCTCCGAGTGGAACTACCCAGAAAAACCTCTTGTATATGTTTTCAGCCTGGGGGCTAATTTTCAGAAATCAATAAAACATCCCTGAAGGCGTGGAGCTGCATGGACCCATCTCCGAAGCTCCAATAAAAGTGAAACAAGAAGAAGAAGATACAGGTCCGTAGGGCCGTTTTGATGAGCGTGGCTAAGGTCTACCGTCTACCCGGTCTAGTCTACTCAGGATGGCCCCAGGGGAATTACTTTAGACGACCCTGGCTCACAGGAGAAAAACTCTGGGATGCTATCCTGTTGTATGTGTGTGTGTATTACAGGGAATTAAGGCCGTTACAAAGGCCCCAGCCAAACGCTGGCTCTCAAATCTAAGTCTAAGGCGCCCAGTGTTGTAGTTGCTGGGTATGTTTCTTGTCTGCCGATGATCAGGCACAAACAGACCAAAGCGGCTACGGAATCAAACTTGCGTCTTCCTGTATTGCAAGAGGTGATGCTCACCAGTTGACCGCTCTGGCAGCTCAAAAACGACTCAATGAAATAGAAATTTGACAGTGCCCTTAGCCGATCCCACTGGGTTGGATGTGAAGGTCGATACAAGCCTCTACTTGGAGTGGCAGCCCAGAGAATGAGGCAGCTGCTTGGATTGTTATCACTACTCCTAAGATGTTGACATTATAAACTGAGAACAGTTAAAAACAAAAACAGTGTATCTGTATTGTATACTTGATTGGAAATGAAAGTTTTTCCTCTTTAGTATTAGATTTTTTGGAATTTGTAGTTTTAATTAACCTTAGTAATGTAATTTTATTGATCAAATACTCAGAACTTTTTTATTTATATTGGTGGTTGAATATGTAAATTTAATATAATCAAATTATTTTACAGTTCAAGTTTTAGGCTTATGTTGTTATTCAGTTTTTCATATTCTGATTTTTGATTAATTTATTGCATAGTAATATTAATTGAGATTTAATTGTCTTCTATAATGAATTCATCCAGTGTTGCAGTAAGTCCAACACCAGGGAATTTGTTGGATGAATTTGAAGAAGCATACCAGGTGAGTTCATATTTCGTCCTTCCCTTCCTGCTCTTCCTGTGAACTTGGTCCTCCTTGCACTATAATCATCTCAAGTTCAACCAAGAATAATGTGTTGTATAGTGTGGAACTTTGTTAGCATAGTGAGAAACTATTCTTTGCTTACAACTTTATCATATTTTACTCCAGAAATCAACAGTGCTGTTTAAAAACTTGATGTAGATTAGTTTTTTTAAGTTAGTGGGATCACTTTGCAGTAATTGGTGTGTTTGTTGTTTCCTTGCTTATGTACAACTGTATTTTATTAGTTCATTTGCTTCAATGATTTTCATGTCATTGAATTTTTTACCATAATTGATGAACAGTTTTTGGGGATACCTGTGTTGGCCACATAATGTGAATGCTGTTGTTTTTTAAATATAACATTTTTTCTTAAATGTGTGGAAAAATGCTTCAACTTTTATTTCAGAAGAATTTGAACATAATGTTGAAAATATCTAGTTTGAGTGGAAGATATTTTTTCCTTTAAATAATCATTATTTGATTGTTTGCTCTATGATCCTCTCCCTATTGGAAAAATTAATGTATAAATAACAAAGTCTTTACATTTTGAATCTTGTAGATTGATTGTGGTGTACCCATATTTAGAACAAGTGATACAAGATACATAGAAATGGGAAGTACTTGTGGCATTGTTTTAGGGATAGAAGTGGAATTAATAAATATGATGAGTCTTCAACATGGCCATTAATTTTTAGACTACACATAGTTTGCTTAAGAATTAGTATTAAAATTAAAAAAGAAATGATCATTACTCTACAAAGCAGTAAATTTTTTACATAAGATGCTGCCTAAGTTTGCAGTTTCTTTTGTCTTGGGAATTTTAATATTTTATTGATCTTGTATAGTAATTTTAATATACAAGTATGCAATGGGCTGGTCTATGTGATGTTTACTTTTGCCATTAATTTTGTGTGAAATTTGTTGTCAACCTATTTGCTTGCAACTGGCAATTTCTATTTCAGGCTAAGTAATGGAAGAAATTTCATTGTTGCTTATTTGAAGCATATGTGATGATTCAGAGTTTTCTTACTCAAAGGCATTAGCTATCAGGGATTAATTTTTTGTCAAGGTGGGCATCTGATAATAAGTATGACTCCTTGAAACTGTCTGTTTGCTGTATTTCATTTTTCCTTGTCCTTCAAAGCTTGTCTCTTGAAATACACACTGTATCCTTTGTACTGCATTTATTTAGTCTGAATTTATATTACTGTGGAAGCACTTCCATTACTTAGCCATTTATTGTTAGTCCCATTGATGAAGTTAAAATTTGCATTACTAATTCATTGTTCCAGGTAATTTAATCACTTATTCATTTTTAATTTTTTGTGTTTTGATGTAAGTTTCATAGATTTTTATGGCTGATGTACTTTGTACAATTAAATTAGTTTTGTTTAATGCAGTATGACTATTTGTTAATTGTTATTCTATGTTTACAGAATTGCCTGTCTCCCCTTATTCGAGAAGACCCCCTCACATGTGTAGAAGAGTCAGAGCTCCGCACCAATGCTGAGGCCAACACAGCTCACTTCATTGAAATGGGCAGAGCAATGCAAGCATTTTTTCTTCAAAAAAGATTTCAGCTTGCAGCACAGAAACCTGAGCTGGTTATGATGGAGGTAAAGATCTTAGGGTGTTAGTTAAATTTCATCATTATTAGTAATTAGTTCTTGCATATACAGAAAAGTCTACTACTTTACTGTATCTCACTTTGTGGATTTTTCATGTTACACACGACACTTAGGCCGATAATGTCTTGCGTCACAATATACCTCATATTTTACATCGAACATTTTTTTCTTTCTTTTGAAGTCTCACACTTTCCATGTGTCATGCAATAATTACAACTAATGTTCACGCAGTGTCGTTTAGCTCCCGTAAATGATTAGAATCCTATATAATTAGAATTTAGTTAAAATGGCACCCATGATGATCAAGGCATATAGTGACTGAAATTAAAAGAAAAGTGCTTTACATTTACTCCTTTGCATTTCTGTAGCTCTTCTTGTAGAACTTTAGGTATATCTCCCCAGACCAAGTCACAGTAGTCAAAGCATGATAACACTAAAGATTGGATGACTAATAATCTAGTTTTTTTGTCAACCATGTTCTTCACGCAGTGAAGGAACATTAATGTATTGTTAATTTTGTTGCATGTTTTCTCCTCATGGGATGTGATAGACATGTTTATATCAAACCTGATGCCCAAATTTTTTACTTTTTGTACTGGTTCAATAATGTCATTTCCTAATGTTAAAGTTAAATTCATCCAGTGATATGCCATCATCAATTATTAGACAAAGCTCCAGGTCATCCTTCTAATGAATCTTTGTGTTATTGCTATATTTAAGGCTTGTTACTTCAGACAATCTATGGAACAACTAGTGAAAAAAACTTCCGATGATGGCAATACTAGATCATACTGGAAAACTTCAATTTTAAGATGGCAGTAATATCATTGGTCATGCTTGGGAATCCATTCTTAAAGCTACAATGAACAGTGTTAGAAGCAATTTTTTGGCTGCCAATCTGCCTTTTGAAGCAAAAACACATAAAGATATTGCTGATGCCTCCAATCTGGACAAGCTAGTAGTGACAATAATTGAATTGATGATGTCATCCAAGATGTGAACAGTTTCAACAAAGAGCTATTGTATTGATTGATGACATAGCATACGTAGGAAATGATACCTTTGATGTGGAAGCCATAAGTAGTGGTGTAGCTGCCTTTAAGAAACTCACAGAAGCTGTCTAGAGCAGTTAAACTCGCAGAAGAGATTACAAAGATAATTGAAAAAATACTCGTAGATCCCAAAATAAATAGCGTGATATTGGTTCGCACTTTACACCATTATCACTGCAATGACCCATTACAAAAATACATGACAAGGGCAAGGAATGAACATTTATTACTATTTATTACATTTGATGTAAATGTTACTGGATGAGCTATTTTATGTTCTTTTTTACTGCATAATATATGTAATTTATCAGTGATTCTAATAAATGTACATTAGTAATTTATTGTGAAAACTTGCAATTAGTTTTATGTGTACTGTATGAGTTTTCATAGTTGTAAATGCTAAATGTAGGTACGTATCTGGTACTGATATACGGATATCAAAGCACTGCAAAATTAACTAGCAGAACAGTTTTGTGCAAAATAACCAAAGAAAACGTCGTTCCTATTTCAAGCTATTTCTTACTTAAAGATTCCCTTTTGGAGCGTATCTTGCACGGAGTATGAGACTTTACTGTATTTCTATAAGTTTATTTCCTGAAAGTTTTTTATTTTCATTCAGCTGATGCCATTTAGGTTTTGTGTATTTATCCAATATGTAAAATTTTCATAATCATTTTAATCAAAAAATAGTGGAAAAATGAGGCAATAAAAACACTTAATTTTCAATAAATTATGCATAGTGCTGTAGCATATGCCAAAAACAAATGATATTCTATTACTTCTAATAAGTTTAATGAATAAGCTGTACTGGTTGAGATGAATTCCATGCCCATCATCTAATTATTCTGCCTTTTAATAAGTGATGCTAATACGTAGGTCGTCTGTACGTGTGTCAAAATAGTTCCTAGGCCACTCCTGCTGTAGTTGTAGCTTGAGGATATTCTATCGTTTTATTTTGATTGTTGTTAATTTTCTAACGCATTATTTTATGTTTGCAGGATGTGGTAGAGTTGCGTGGAGAACTAGTCAGAAAGGATGAGCTCATCAAGAAACAAAGCGAGAAATTAGCCGAGTGGCAGGCAACCATTGCTACTTTGCTGTCCAGACCAGGTATGTCCAAGCCATTGGGTTTAGTTTGTGGTGTGAAGCGTGTTGGTGGATTGCACAGACATAAAGGCGTTTGAGACATTGCTTTGAAAAATGCATGTGAATGTACATAGTGGTCACTATGTACAGAAATGGTTGCCTAATGAAATGAAGTCGGGCTTCAGTTGGAGAATTCCAAACCAGGAAAAATAATGTTCTACAAACGAGTGAAGAGAAAAGAAATGAGAATTACGCATTGCAAGCTTTGAAGGAGGGGAATTGATTTGGGATGTGGAAATGTCAGGCCTCACAGAAGAGGTGTGCTGAATACTTTCAGCAGCTGTTGAAAAGGTAAGAGACTATAATCTAGGCAATAGATGCTGTAGTGGGCTATAGGTGGCGCACGGAATTGGTTAGTTGAAAAGAGCAAAAACTGGATGAAGTGGTGGTGGCGATGAGAGTGAGGAGATATGACAAGGCAATGGGATTAAATGTTTGTCTAGTAGAGTGTTTGAGTAAAGCAGTGAGACATGAATTTTTGCATTCCTTCGTTTATTGCACTTGAACATTGGTGTAGTATATGTGTGTGGTTACTTTGCACAAATGAAGCGGAGATAAGATAAACTTAATAGCTCGAAAAGTAAAAGTCTGCTGGTAAAATGTTGGATCAAATACTGAGAAGTACAATCAGAACTGGTATTGAAGATGTGATGGGGGTGAATCACTGTCAATTCCTGAGGGTTATAAAGTTTGTGAATACTGTGTCGGGTTAAACAACATGTGTACGTTATTTAGAAAACGATTTATTCTAGCGTCTTACAAATACATACAGAGAATGTATATTATAGAGTTAACGGCGTTATATTGAAGTTATTTGGTCTGAATGGAGTAGGGAAAATTTTTCTAAACTGTGAGGGGTTTTATTTGAACAGTACCACGTGTAACGTATCAAAAATGAGGTAAGTAATTAGTTTCCAGTACAAGGTTTTGTGATGTCCGCATTGATCAAAGAATACATGAATGGTATTATAAAAGAGGTGAATGCTAGAGTTTGGAGTACAGGTGTTCAACTTTGCTAAATGACGGTCCTTAAGAGCATAGTCGATTACGCTTCGCTGATGCTACTGTACTAGCAGCTCATTTGAAGGAGTTGCTGAGGTTGATGATTGAATTGAAAAAGAGTATGCAATAGTACGAAGTTGATAATCGTCTTGCAGTAGCTTTAAATGAGTCTGTGGAGTTTTGTTGCTCCTAACAATTGATGATAACTTGACAGGAGCAACTACCCCTTCCACCTTGGCTTCCTCCGTGCCTGCTCCACCCTACACACCTCCTGTGTCTTCCACAATGGCGGCTGGTGTATCTTGTCCCATGTCTTCCGTCTCACCCATGACAGGTGACACAGAGTACAACTCATGAATGATTTACATATGTAGTTCTGTTTAATGTGATAGCAAGCATTCCAAATGGAATGAATTGCTCCTTATTCCTTGGTATTTTCCTTCTTTGACTAGAAGGATGGACAACTATAATTGTTTTGAGCGAAGTTTTCTCAGTTCTTTTGTTCTGGCCTCAAAATACTCGTTCGCCCCATACTTCAAAGCAGGGACAAAATTATACGAATGCAAGTATTTTGCCTTGAATTTTGCAGGACTTGAACCTTCGCGCTATTGTCTCGAAGTCTAGACTTGAACTCTTCCTCCATTTTGAGGTCAAAGTTTGTATTTTATTGACCACAAATTGTTTGCAATAATGGTGGACATTTTAGCACACTTTTGAAGTGTTTATTATTATTAGTTTATGCTGAATAAAACACGAAAAGCAGGTGCTTGATCTTTTTGGTGCTGCAACCCCAAAATTAGTTAGATATTTTCTTAGAATATTTAAAAAATTATTTTTAATATTAATTTGACTAAAAGGTGCAGACCTGTTAATCTAGCATGCATAATAAAATCTTGGGTTGCCCATATTACTTTAATTTACAATACATGCTCTTAAGTATCTTTTGAGGATATTTTAGTGAGTTAATTTAGTGCGTATTATTTAAGTTTACCAGGAGTTGAAAAGTTAGCATGCACATCCTAAATTTTATTTATAATTTATTATTTTGGCTGCATTTCAATGATTTAATTGCAGCTTGCCCGGTGCTTTCCTTAAACTTCAAAAGTTTCTGCAGCAGACTTAACCCTTGAATTGAGAGGGATTTTGTGAGTGTAGGGTCCTGCAATACATGCTTCAACACCGCAGTTCTGAACGAATAGATTAAATTTGCCTTTATGACTGCACCTGCAAGGCTCTGCGCTCATTACTGCCTTGGGACTTGTTGCCGTCGATCACATCTTATATCCATTATATTTTTTTTTGCGAGTTTGTTTCACAGCTTTAGTTTTATAGTTGAAGGACATGCTCGACGAGTTTTGCATTAATAGTATTTACCGGACGAGTGATTATGAATTTTGATTATTGGACTAACCCTTTATATGTCACCTATTTCATTATCATTTAACTGCTGGATTATACTGAACCTTTCCTTCCTTTACTTCTCTTAACATGCTTCACGTATGTTAAACAGTTTATTTAATAAGCAGTTGCTAATCTTCGTACCGTTCTTGCCCTGAACGTACGAGTGTTACCACCATTGTGTTGGTGGTAACAAATTACGGATCTAAGGCTTCTTTATTAGTATCTGTACATCTTTGAACATCATTAACTTAATTTTATCATCATGTGATCAGGTATTAGTATACCACCATGGAAGGCACTGTATCATGTATACCCGTACATGTTTAGCAAAAAGTTACGTTAACTTTGAGTTTGCGTGCAGGTGCTGGAGGGCCAATGATGGTTGGGAGCAGCCGGTCGCCTTCAGGAGGAGGGTTGATGACAGGCCCTCACGGTGCCATGGGCCAGGGACACGCCATGATGCCTGGTTCTATGTGCGCTGCTCCTCAGGTGCCTCCTTCAAATTAATTATGTTTTCTAATGCATGAAATCTATTGAAGTTAAAGCTAATTGTTATTTTTAAGATAATGCTGAAGTAATCTTCTGTTAGTGCGGATATGTGTACATTTTTATTACGTATTGTGGAAGACTTTGCAACAAACATGAATGAGGAGGATGCCAGGATGATGAGAAGCCACACGAAGAACAGAGCAGAGCTGTGCAGGGGTCAGTTTGGACAGCATTTTGAACATTTGAAGCAATAAATACTAATTTTCAACTTATGGCATATGATTGCTACCATTTTGTATGAACATATAGTGGTTAAATATATTTATGAATTGTTGTTCTAGTATCACTGTCTGTAGTATTAATAAGAAAGCATCTTTCGCCATTGACTCCTATTTAGCCTATATTGTGACCATGTCACCAAAGGTGACTGATACAGATCCTTTAGCCTATTTTGGGGTAGCAAACGCTGAATGCACAGCTTGTGCTCAGCAACTCTGACGCAAGTTTCTGTGTTTCAAGTTTAGGGTTAGGTTTCATTTCTTTCTATCCTGTTTTGTCTTGCTTATGTGACCGCCTTATCATTCAAAAAACATGCTCTGATGTACGGTCGCTTGTCTCTTTTTTTTTACTTATGAGGCTCTCAACGAAGCGTTTGTGTTTAGTAGCAACATTGACCCTAGAAAGACCAACAAATATGTATTGCATCAGAGACTGCATGGGCTTGTCAGGCCTGGTCACTTTTTTCTTATTTATAAACGTTTGTAAATGAAAATTTGTGATTACCGATGTTAATGATGTGTTTTTAATGAATAAACTTAATTTAATTTTTTCAATGATCAATCTCTCTTGAAAATGGCCCTTGTATACCCGGTGATCACTCTAGGGTTAAACACTAACTCGAATTCTTTGTGTGGTCGTCGCTCGGTGATGACGAGTGACATGGAAGTGATAGCGAAGCATGCACTGAGCAGGTCGGCCCTGGCGGGATGGATTGCGGTCTGGGTAGAGGAGCTGTCAACTCAGGAGGCATGATGATGGGAGCAGGAGGTGGCGGCAGCTCCCCACACATGTCTCTTAACTCCCCCAACGCTGGCATGATGGGGACTCAGCAGGTAGGAGGCAAGCAGTCACATATGGCCGGCGGTCATCTTAAGTGAGTGTCTGTGCTCCCGCGCTTGCTACCTCGTGTATTATCAATTCTATCGTGTACTCACAAGTTAAATGGCCCAAATTTCATGTGTTAATCATGAAGTTGACGTTAGGTTATTTAAGAGTTTAATTAGATCTCTTTTCCTGTTTTGTGTAGGCTCTGAAATTAACGGACTATTCTATAAATTTTTCTTTCAACCTGTTTTATGTATTCGACGTTCTTAATTGCTGTGCTCAAAATAAGCTATCGTCGCTTTGAGTTGTCTGAACACGTGGGTGCTGTCTCTCTTTCTCTGATAAAGTCAAGCTTGATTTGGTACTAGATCGTGGAAAAAATTTAACGTAATTGGTATATGCCTCACTTCGTTCATAGCTTTACATTTTGTCGTGCAGTTTGAAGACATAGTGACCTTTTTTTTGGAAATGTAATTTGATGCAGGCACTTTAAGTAGAAATTGCAAGAGCTGGAGTACTATGTTTGCAGGAGCAATAGTTGTCTTGCTTCAAGCTGCTTTTTCTACCTCTTATGTTACACTTACTTAACATACTCAATAACCCATGTTCCTCTTTTGTGTTAATTTTCTCACACTTCTATATGCTCAATAGCGTGCAAAATGTACATGCTGGTTCATGTTCTCAGCACTTCACTCTTTACTGGGGCAATAGAATTAAAGAGAATGGATATATATAAGGACTTATTCAAAGGAACGCCTGCCATTACTGCTTGAAAATCGTTATCAAATTCTATTCTATAGCTTAGATAACTTAGTTATGTAACGCATTGGTACTCATGTTCTGTTGTCGTATAGGAACAAGTCTTCTCTCTGTAAATGCTCCAGGTTTTCTTGTAGTTCATGTTAAGCTGAAAGATGAGACACCTGAACGGGCTCCTCGTAATTTCCTTAATGGAAACTTCACTATGCGTTTTTGCCTAGTTGCACGTTTATATAAGATAAATGTGTTCTGTGGTAAGACAAGAGTAATTTGTATAATCTATTTTTGAATAGATTTGAACGCCGATATGACTATGGATATTATTCAAGGAAAATCCATTTGTTTCATTTATGTTGTTTACCCTTTAATTGTCCTCCAATATTTTTCTTATTTTCTCTGACAATGACCTCTGTGAGACTTATTTTCAGTTGAAACATGGTTTGTGAAGTAGAAAAACATGGTCTATAAAGTAATAAAGCATGGTCTGTGAGGTAGTAAAACATGGTCTGGGAAGTAGTAAAACATAGTTTGTGCGGTAGTAAAACATGTTCTGTCAAGTAACATGCAAAGAAACAGATAACTGGGGGTATTTGCTGATGGTGCGTATAAACCGCATGAGTACTCCTAGGATATAATATAAGAGATGTCTTTGGAGACCAACTTTAGATTTAGTTACTGTGATGATGATGAACTGTTAAGATCGTTGTAAAGAAAGACGTATCCTCCTTTTCCCGTGTTGCCCTTATTCTCGTCCAGTTGCTCTTTATGTTTAGATGATTAAATACCTATTACTCCCATAGTACCACAACCAAACAGGACTGTTATTAAGTTACCAATTATGGTTTGTTTTCTTCCTTCCGTTTGTTGGCTAGACATTGAAACCCGTGACGAACATGGAGTGCTAGTTTGATATTAGTGTAATGACGCCTTGTTCGTGCCCTTCTGTTTCCGATAGTCTGGCGGTAAGTGGATGAGGTAGTGGCTTCCTGGAAGATATTTTGCGTGCATTATAAATATTATACTTTAACGTAGCGTTTAGTAACTTGTTTGCTCGCAAATCTTGGTCTTCATATTACTGTAGGTTGTAAGTGGTTGTGTTTTAATAGTATCCGTCCCCATTGTTTGTTGAAAACCACGCGTTAATAGTCTACAGTTATGATCTTGATTTAGTCTAATTTTATCGTGAGTTTTGTTGTACTTGGATCTGTTTGCAATTCATTGTACAGGGTGACCACAAAAATGTTTCGATTTATGAATGACTATAACTTCCTACCTATTGTAAGTAGGAGGATGAAACAAAACCCATCTGAAAGAGAAGATTCTGAAGTTATATCCAATATTCAATGTACGTTGCCTATTTTCCTACGTTTCGTTTTGTTCCCATTATATAATTTATTTCTCAGGAACCCTTCGTCATGGAGCGGCTATCAATAATTCAGTATGTATTAATAGTGGAGAAGGAATGATAGAATATGAATCGGTCATCACATTGGAACGAGCTATACAAAATTCTCCCAGACTGACTGTTACTGAGGTAACAATTTGGAAAACTGTTCATGAATGGAAACAAGGTTAATATGTCCAAAACAATTAACCTTGTGAGAAAATTGGTTGAAAATGATGCCAAAAACAGGATACGAAAAATGGGTGCAACGATAAATTTAAAACGAGTATCAGTATGGAAATTTCTTAAGAAAGATTTGAAGTTATTTCCATAGAAATTATAGTGCTTTCAGAAGCTATAATTTGAAGACAAAATGCGAAGATTACGGTTTTGTGCAACAATTCAAGAACTGTGTCTGAATCAGCTAAATGTTGAAAACATTTTCGGTGATGAATGCTACGTCTACCTTGAAGGCATGATTAACAAGCAAAATTTTCGAAATTGGTCGCATGAGAAAATAATGGACTATAAGAGAATTCATTACACTCTCAAAAGATGAGTGTTTAGTGTGGACTAAGTAAACACTAGATTTATGTAGCATGTATTTTTGAATGCCCTGAAACTGGAGAGGCAAGTGGAACTTATCTTGATGTACTCAATGTTATGTTAGCAGATGATTGTTCTTCAGATGAATTGTTTAGACATGATGGAGCGACAGCACACACCTCTGAAAATTCAATGGCGTGGCTCTCGGATTGATTCCCCGATTAATTAATATCGTATCGGTCTGATTTTCCATGACCCGCTAGATCCTTCGACCTGTCACCTTTTATGCAGGCTTTGTTGAAGAAAGAGTTTGCCGAGCCAAACTTTCTTTTATAACAACTAAAAGAAACTGCAACAATTTTTTGCCTCCTAAGCTGCTACTGCCTTAAATGCTGCTATTGCAAATTTCGTTCTCCGTAATAAGAAATTTATTCACTAGGGAAGTGGGTGTTTTCAATGTATATAAATAAAACTTTAGAGTCTTATTTTTTCTGGTGGTTTTCGTTCCATCTTTTAACTTGAAATAATGAGTTATAGCCATTCAAAAACCGAAACATTTTTGTGGTCACCCTGTATATCATTGACTTCAGAAAGAAATTAGTAAGACTATGCCTGAAGTTGTATCGCAGTCCACAAGGACGTGAAGGGTTTTCAGGAGCAAAACAGGCTTGTGTCAATTTCTGATATCGTAAAGGATTATCTTCGCGTACTGGTGCTTCTATAATAAGGGCTCTCCTGTGCCATGCCTTGCTACCTTGGTTCAATACGTGACGTCTGAAGTTTCTGTTACGCTGCTTTACCGGTCTTATTGATGCTCAATTTACATATTTTGTTGTCTAGTTATTATGATGTGCTGCTCAACTTGATGCCATGCTGAGATTAAGCTGCAATGCTGATTAGGTGTGAGTCTCATTGGGTGCACAGCTCTCCCAAGTTCAACTGGAACAGCGTCTGCTGCTGTGCAAAGTGAATCTCAGAAAAATCTATGATGCATTTAATTCTATATACTTAAATTTGCATTCTTGGATTCTTGCATGAATAAATTAGCTTCGCAGTAACGTCAACAGTTCTGAATTCAAGTTCATAGTAAATTCTTTGACTTCGTAGAGTTCGTGTGCGGGGTTCACAGTTACAGGAAGACATCATTCGATCGAAGGGAGGCGTATTCATGCTTCTGTTACGCTAATATACTGCAATTTTTTAGGACTGAACTGACCGTTTGCGCTCTACTATTGTATCATGATGTATGTTAATAAACTAATCATCCGGTATCATGTATCATTTTCCTGATTTTTATCACTGAAAGTTTTGTTCTTATTCTTCGGAGAGCTGTTAATGCATTATCTTGTAACTCACTATCCACTGCAGCTCGTGCAATACATTACATAAGTGCGTTTCACTTACATATGCTAATTCAATATCAACTCATTACATTCATTTAACCAAGTCATATTATTGCTTCTTTTTTAAGAGTTGTTCTCGTGTAGTTTACAGTTGTTCTCGTTTTCGGGGATCTTTTAGCAATCTTATAGGTGGTGTGGTTTGTCGACCACAACCATGGTATACTTCTTGTGTTACTGTCATCCTCTTCGTTTTGTGTGCTTGGTTGTCGCTGATTTGGTGTAGCGGTCCGCCTCTGGTCTTGACTCCTGCCTAATGCTGGTGTTCTGTGTTGCAGGGTCCGACAGCGGTAGCTTACGGTGCTGCTGGAGTGCCCGGCAGCACAAGTCCCCTCATGTTGGGGGGCTACGGAGCAGCCGCAGCAGCTGGAGTCATGGGCAGAGCTGATGGCAGTTATGCTGGTCCGGGGAGTGGAAGGGGGGCCGTTCCTGGAGGGCTTCAAGGACCCCTTGCATACCTCGAGAAGACCACTACCAATATTGGCATGCCCTAGCCGTCACTCGTTTTAGTGGTTGTTTTTGGTTTGGTCTCGAGGCTTTACTTGACAATTCGGTGCCAATGAATTTAGTTGATTTATCTGTCACTCACTTTCGTACTTCTTATTTCGGTAACTCAGCACTTTTAAAGACATGATAGTGTAGGAATACATAGTCTGTACAACGTTGGAATATTTAGTGAATTGAATGATAGTCATTGAGAGTAGTGTTTCTTTTTGGCTAAAAATGGTATGTGTTCTGGCAATTAGAAATTGAATATAGCACAGTCGAGGACAAATGACGCAGGGCTGTGAGCGTAGTAAGGGTTTTAATGTCTGAACTGACCCTGAGTACGAGGGGAGAAGGAGTGAGGACTTCATGGATGTTGTGGCATTCAAGCAATCAGGCAGAGAACGTGTGTAGGTGTCATGTTTTTTTCTGAAGATGTTACTGCATTAGTGGCCTGACTTGAACGTAAGCTCAGAGGGAGAATGTTTCACATGACTCAATTTAATTTTCTTCGTTTTGAGAATGTAGAGATAACACTGAAACTCAATTCAACTATAAACACATGAAATTGTGAGCCATAGACTTTTCATTCTAATTATAGTAGTAGAATAATTTTCAAAAGAGTATGTACTTCCAAAGCTTCTGGAAATGAATTTTGCAGCTACGCTATCTAGATCAGTTCTTGTTTCTTGGGTGTCAGATTGGAATAGTTCATGGAAAAAAGAATATGCATTTAGCTAGTGAGAACTCATTTGGATTACTTGGAAAAACGCGTCTTTAATTGATAGAGCGCAGCAAACTCGTATCAAGTGAAGTTCGATCACTTACCTCCAGTGTGAGTTGCGTTAAAAGGGATCAGTTGCATCGAATTTTGAGGGACTCGGCACTCCTCGAATGTGGATTGGATGTCAGAGTTGCTCTCTAGAAGATATTGTTTACTACTCTGGTATCAGTTATTCAACCGGGTCGTCGTTAGCGATATACGTTAGTAGTTTAATGAACTACCTGCAGCAGATGTTAAGGGTTGGATCAGTCTTTATTATTCTCTTCTTGGTGGGTCACTCTGGATGTATTTTGATAATGTCCATCCTCGTCAGCGTGCCTTGGGCATTAGCAACCTTAGCTGCCCGCCTCAGAAGCAGCAACACTTGCTACAGGACGTCGTTACAGGGTTTAGGTTTGTAGTTGGGTAGGCCCAGTTTTTCATTTTTCCACTTCTTTCTTGTGTTGAAAATCGGTTGTTCGTGCAGTTTAAATGCACTAGTGTTTACTTTACTATCGTAACGGTCTTTTTATTTTGCTGTTTTTTGTTCCTACGAGATGCTTCTAGCCTCTGTTAAAAACAACGTACGAGCGAATACGGTGGTTAAATCCTGTGCGTGTTGATAATTCCGGATCAGTTTGTTTTTATCGTGAATGTTTTGTGCTATGGTGTTTTATGACATGATTCCTCCTAGTTAGGTGGCTAGCTTTTTAAAGGAGGTTGAATGCACAGAGGCAGGGATTCCAACCTTCTTGTTGCTGCCTCCCTCCAATAGTGCTAGTAAGCGCTTGAACCCTGAGTGCACTCGACGTCAGTAAACCAATTTGCCAAGATAGCCAATTTGTATCTTAGACTAACCTAGAAAATGTACCTGAAGTTTTCCCATGGAAAACAGCAGTCAAGTGACACATTCCAATTAGTCAATTGATTTTTAAAATGTATTTTGCCATCTTAACGTTCAGCTACGGGGAGTTACCTCGTAATGGAAAGTCGCTGGCTTTACTCCCCCGTTATATCATTTGCCCGAATTCCATATTATTAAGTACATTCTTCAGCATTTTCATTGGAGCGTAACTTAATTTAGCGAGGAATAATCTTCTCTCATGTATTTGTTCACCCAGTACATATGTTAAAGTCAACAACTTGTCATTTTACATTCAAGGATTCATTCCAATGTGTGGGTATATTATTATAAATCTGACGTCATTGTATACAGATTTTAAATGATGGGCTTTTGCCTTTCTGCGTGTGACGTTGACGAGGCACTCGCTCTGAGCTGACAGAATTATGTTCTTGTGTTCGTAGTGGTCGCTAGTAGTACAATTGCAGTCGAAGTGAGTATTGAACAGCAGCTTACGATTTTTATATGGTTTACCATCTTATCTTTTTATCGTGATTTGCATCATCTTGTGATGTGTGGGTTTTCTTACAGTATTGATGTCGTATTACATTTTTCATCGAACAACGCTTTAGAATGCTTCTGTAATCATCGTAGAGGAACAGTTCAGTGGTACAATAACTTTGGTTCAACTTCAACTCTTGATGATTACTCTCTATATCATAGACGTATTACTAGATAATCTGCCAATTGATAATCAATTGAGCTACTTTTTTGTTAAGTCTGATGTTTTGTGCAGAGCGTCTGCGCAGTCTTCCCTACTTTGGTGGGAGTGTCTAACCACTTGCACTAATTCCTTTAGCTTAAATGTACTTTTCTAATTTAAATATGAAGACAATTTCTGTTTTGTGATTAGTCGCTGAGGTCTCGTAGCGGTCAGTATTGCTCTAGTCTACTAACCTTTGGAACTGATAAGTCTTAATTTAATTAGAAGATTAGCTCTCAACATATCAGGCGATTTGGTGTTCTCTCTGGGGTCGTTTTTGTTGTTGATATTTGGTCATGGTGATGAATGCTATTAAAAGACATGCACTTGCTTAACTCCTGCATGCTTTGGTAAACGATTTTTTCTACTTATGACTAAGGTTGCTAAGTTACGGAGAGAGTGCACTTGAATATCTATTATTTTAGGGCATAGCTTGATAGTTTGTCCAGCGTGCGTCTTATTTCTGTGGATAATCAAGTTGATGGGTGAAATAAATGAGCTTAAGTGTATGTCTGAAACATGTTGCATAATGTCAAAGCGAAACTTCTTGAAAGTCATCATTGCATTTCTATGAATATTAGTTGAAGTTCGTCAAATTGATTCATTAACATCGATTTTTGTGCAAGTGATCAAAGAAACTTTCGTGTTTCATAATTCAAATTTTACTATGCACGTGTGTTATTTGTATCGTAAATGTAGTCTGTACAAGAAAAGACCTCGAGCAGGAGTCTCGACGAGTTCCACTGCATTTTTTGCTCTTTGTATTGCATCTTAGTCGATGGTTTATTACTATTATGTATTTATACAACATTCAATAATAAATAGAACATTGCCTGAAGCGTTTTTCTATGCGTAGACATTTACCTTCATTCAACAGAGCTCAAGTGCTGTGGTATTGAGTTATCAGGAAAAAAGAATTCAAAATGGCGTTTGGAATGTCTTGCCTTGCATTCAAAAGTAGGACTCCTAAAGGATTGGACGGATATGCTGGTAGTACGTGACCTCGCCAGTGTGCTGAAGAAAATTGGTGCATCTAAGCGTCATCCTGAGCTACTCACGACGGAATCGACTATGCTTGTTGCACAAGTCTCTTGTGGATGTAGTTGTTGTGCCTATTTTTACTTCTTCACTTTTTTGTCTAGGGGTGACCAGCGTACCTGCAGCTGACCAATTGCATAACTTAGTTTTTGTTTCCACTTCGCACTTCATTTCTCGATCTCTCTAAAGTGATTATGTAGCGCCGTTTTGATTGCTTGGCGATTTGGGTCTCCGAGGGCGATTTGGGTCTCCGTCGTTTTGACTACTTGGCGATTTGGGTCTTAAGATATTGTTCAGCATATATCTTAACGACTTCGAGCTGTGACACGAGCCAACAGTCATGCATCTCTTCACATTTCTTATCAACACCTTATTTAAATTGATGACGTGTGAACATTTTACTTGGGATTCGTGAGATAAATTTCAATCATATACGTGACCCTGTATGGAGTTCAGTCAGAATTATTTTGAATATTTTGTGAAGAAGCACGTTCAAATATCGTTTTGAAGATTATAACTTACTCCATGACTATAATGCTCACAAATTTTCTGACCTTGTAAGTTCAAGCTAATTTTTAAATCCGACCCAACATTTGGTTTTACGATATCCATCGTTTACAACATGATTTCGAAATGTTGAGAAAGGTTTGATTAGTTTTGTTCTTGAAAATGCTGTTTTTTGTGAGAAAAGATGAAGGGAATCTCCGTTCAATTGAAAATTTATTGATTGGAAAATTAATTACAGTTTGATGGCAATACACGTAATAATATGTTCATGGATTTATAACTCTTTTATTGAATTCATAGTTTCCCAACGTTATACCTTGAACTCTCGAATTTAACCAGGTGCGTACTACAGCAGTTAATAAATTTAATGAAATTGAATATTCTATGTATTATATGCCTCGTTTTTTTTCTGGAAATTGGGTTTACCTTCTCTGTGTTAAATAAAGGTCAATCTTTGTGTTGGGCACGCAACTTCACAAATGTACCTACTTAACGATGTATATTTTCAAATTTTGGATCTAGGAGAGGACAACGCCGAACGAATTTAGTATATTGCCAGCTAATAATGTAAATTTCCGTTGAAATTAAAAATATGATATTGTGGAAGTCTTCTACAATGTTGTTTCAAAATTAATTTAATGTCGTACCGTTATATCCATTTTTTTACTCAAGATTTTCTTATTTTTCACATGCTATATGGGAATAGGTGACGTGTATTTTCTGTGTGAACTGTGACAAATTCTTGGCGTGTGTGAATTTATTGTTTGTACATTCTTTAGCCATGACTTCCAGGACTCAGTTTTCAAACGTAGTTAAAGGAGAACTAAAAATTCCAGTTATGCGATCATATGAACTCTTAAAAGTGGAAACACGACAGAACATCGTTATTTGTTGGAGGGTAGCAACGTCAGAAGTCTGTTGATTTAGTTGCGCCTTCAGCTTGCCGACACTGCTGCTCGCTTCAATGCATCACTGGCAACTCCAGTACTAAAAATTTAATTAGCAAGCCAATGATTGACTGGCTTTTTATTGACTCTCAGATATCGAAATTTTACTTGATAGCAGACCAGACTATCTATACCTGATCCTTACTCAGAGTAATGAATATGTACGTGACATGTGCATTTTATGATCATTACAATGACTAACTAGAGAAGAATGCCCTCTATTACAACGTTAAAATAATTGAGGAACTATGCATTAACTAATATTAATGGTTTTTGGTGCTTGGGAAGAAGGAAGTTATTCACTGAATATCCAGTCATATGGAATTACCGTACATTTTTTGCTAATTGTATTCTGTGTACATTTAGCAATTGCACAAACTCCATCACTTGTTGCAAGGTACCCATTCCACCAGATACCCATCGCTGTGATCCCTCTACTCATCATTATTTATAATTACCATTCTATTCTAGTGTAGTGAACACTGGAGGAATGTTTCCTTTCATGTTTATCAAACATTGTTTTCTAACTATTTTCGCAATTTTGGAAATTTGACTCAACGGCGGGATAGTCCAATTAAATCTTAGTATTGACCTCTTATGATCAAGGCTACAGAAAAAAGTTATCATTGTTCCACTGTTGTGCTGATGGTGACAGTTGCTGGGTATGTGGTTATGATAATTCGCATGACTGAATATGAGCTCGTATGGAAAGCGAGAGTACGTGTTTTCTGTAGATTCTTTTGCGAGCTTGTTCAATTGAGGATGCTTTCTGTCAGAATCATCATTTTCAATTAAATCTGTTTTCTCACTTGGTTGTCGTAAAGCTTCTCAACTGATGATGTTGTGCTAAATTGTAGGACGTTATCTTCAAGTAAATTCTAGTGCGAGGCATCGTTAACTTTTTAAGGACCAAGATATCGCTTGCATTTCCATCCTATCCTTACACACGAATATGGCAAACATGATACATTTACATCACAGTCACAGCACGACAAAAGAAGTTTGGATTATTTTCTTCTTCAGAAACATTAAATTCAATGCACTTCAATTTAATTTCTAGGCATAGTTTTAACACTGTTCTCGTGGAAAATTTATAAATTATCAAAAATAAAATCTAATGATTCATCTTTGTCTCGGAAATAATGTCTTTTAATGCCATAAATTATTCGCTGTATGCACTCGTATGAATTCTTACACTATTTAGAAAATTATACGAATTTAAATAACTCTGAAACTATGCAACTATTGTCAATAACTCAGGTGGTTCCGTGGGCTCGCTAATCTCGACAACAGAGGTGGCATCTTCTACTTGGCTTGATCCTAGCGTTGTGTTCACACTTTTAGACGACTGAGCTTCAGTGGTGGAGATTATGTCCTCCTCTGCGGGACGTAACCGTGGGTCCAAGGAAAGGAAATTCAGCAGCGCTCTTTGGACCAAAAGCGGATCGACGTCATGGGCTGCTTCGTATCTCACGCCATTCACGTCACCCGTCACGGGATCTACGACGATGTAATCACCGTTGATCGATCCGTCTGGAGCCGTTACTTGGACATGATAACGACCGTCTAAGCCGTCTTGCGACTCAGTCTCATTCGTTGAAGACTCCATCGACGTGAAGTTTCCCAATGGAGCAACTCCTTCAGGAGACAGACCGAAAGGTGTCTCTCCCATAGGTATTTCACCGAAGGGTCTCAATCCAAAAGGTGTCTCGCCCAATGGTGCAATGCCTAGTTGAGATTCTAATTTTACTGGATTAAGCACATCAAGGGCAGAAGTTGCAGCTTCGGTGTGTGTTTTGCTTGTGCTAAATGTTACATTTTTAAGTACACTTTCAGGTTGTGGACTTTCAGTGGAACCCACCTTATCGTTGTTTGTGAGCGTTAGTAGAGAATCTGGATTCTTTCCAGAGCTTAATTTCGCAGTTCGAGCCTCCACTCTTG
>VCRD01003296.1:18528-42670 GCA_006783055.1 Trinorchestia longiramus | reverse complement strand
GCATAACTCTGGATGTTCTAGTCAAAGACGCTGTGGACTCGACACCCGTCTCTGAAGCCGCCGGCCTCGGCACTCGACCTCCTTCAGCTGTATGCTGCAGGCACACCTGTAACAAAAAATGTTTTTATATCACTACTCGTACCGTATAGAAAAGAATAGCTTTCCTTTACTTCAGGTTTTTATGCTACACTGCTTGCAGTTGTGTCATGTGGCGTCACCGGCCCTTAATTATTAAATGCATTCGTCATATACATATATTTGATCTGTATGGACGTAAATAGTGAATATTCAGAGGAAATTCATTATATCCACTCTAATTATTTGGTTCTCAAATACTGAAACGTTATTTAAGTATAATCGTAACTCTTTACACGAACTTAAAGGTTAAACAAAATTCGATTTTCGTTAATTATGGTAGTAGTGTAAGTACAGCACAGGTCATGAAGTCTACAATGTTCCTCTTTTAACGACGCATAGGTCGAAGCCAGTGAAACATGTAACATGATGAAGTAAACTTGCTTGTCATTGTTTCTCGAATTTTATCTACTCGTAGTACCAAAAAAGCCAAATGCTTTCTGCGGACAACCCTTGACGAATTCTATGTAAGCGCCTGCCCCTCTCGTATCAACACACCATTACTTTGAGGGTAATGATGACCGAGCGTCTCTTCAAGTTCTCTCGTATTTCAAGTCTACCCTCCTAAATCTTAAATAAAGAAAAAAGTTTCAATAAATAACTTCATCATCAGTTAAGGTAGAATATTATACAAAACAGGCTCAACACTAACGATGCATGAAATTATAATGATAAAAATGTTGAATGGTAAAATTAAAGCAAAATTTAATGATACTATATTATAGTGTTAAATAAATTCAAAAGGAAAATATTTCTGTGTACCATCTCTTCACTCCAACTGCTGATTGACATCTTGAAAATAGATGATGGTTCTAAATTTGTTTGTTATTTGTAGTGTATGTACACAAACAAGAACCTTAAAATCGCTGTCATAAGTGGCAACTTTGACTACTGTGCATGAAATTGTATTACTGGGTGACAATATTGAGGCGTTTCATTTCAGGTAACAAATTTTTCACAAAATTTAGCAAATATTTATGATTTACAAATCAAAGTATATCTGTCTAAAAGAATTTCCCTTTAATTTCAGGATGCAAACAAATCAACACACGTACAATACCTGACTATCTCTTGTCCCAATCAATGTTATGATTGGGAGGACAAACTTTTGTTATGCACGGCTGTTGTAGAACTGAAAAAGCAGAAGACTGAATTCAGAAAATGTAGAGGAAAGTATGTGGACGAGGAGAGAAGCAAACTGAATGCGTAGAGTAGGGTGCCAGCGTTAGACACAACCAACTTTCTGTGCTTATACTCCAAGTAAGAAGATGCGTCTCTAGGTACAGCATTCCCACTCTTTTTTCACAAGTTCTGGGCCGGGCTTAAAAAACACGAGTATGCGTCAAATATCTTAATTCACGCACGCTGGTGCTCTTCTGTGTCGCTCTTCATATGTATGACCTCTGATTTTCCCGTACTTGGTGTGGCAGCAATTACTGCCCAGCAAGAAAAATCGTATAACATCGATGTCGTTTTCCACCATATATCTTCAATGCCAAAAAGTTGACCTTTTATGTTGAATAAATGGGCGATGAAAGCGTATGAACAAACGATTTTTTTTCACCCCTGCTGTAAATATGAAAGGCTCAAGTCCTGAACTCGTGAGATACAGCTACGCTGAGTTCAAATGTATTTCTGTTCTTACAATGTATTTCTTGTATTTCTGTTCAGCCGGTAATTCAACTGAGCTAGATTGTTTTATTTTACACGCTATCATCCTCTGATATATGGTTATTTCATAGCTTTCATACTTATTTGAAAATCGTCTATTTCTACGCTATCTCAGAAAAAAACTAAGCTGTCCCTAAAAAAGTCGTGTTTTTTTGGACACATTGTATTTATTTGTGAATGAAGACAATACGATTGAATTGCTTTACCAATTTATTTAGTAATGATATGGGTTAAATGATTGAAGCCAACTTGCATGGCTAAATTGTATCGTAAAACAAATGACAGTGGTTCAAACTTTTATTTCCCTGTAATACTCGACTTGACATAAAAAAAGACCAATTCTGCACCACTTCCACGGATTTTATGCAACAGAACTAAGACATTCTCTTTTTCCCCGAGCTATTTTATAATCAAATTTTCAGCAATAAGTTCATGGCTAAAATATAGAATAATGAACTAGTTTTCACTATTGTACTCATCGGCGAGTTGTATAGTTAGATATGATTCTGAGGTGACTGCTAGCCAGCGACCAGCGGTTGCGTAACACCTTCAAGAGACAGGACGTTCTCTTCGAACCGTACATCTTAGTGAAATTATTCCATTGGGTAAAATTTATTCGCCAATTGTTTACAATGACTCGCTGTTTAAAAAAGAAATACGTACTTCTGGGGATGTCCTCGTATCGTTTAAAATCCGGAGGCTCGAGTGCTGAAATTGACTAGAAACTTAATTGGTGTCAGATGGCAAAGTAAAATAGTGACACAGGCAAGTGAAATAGTGACTTTGTTAGACGGCAAATTGCTGTAACGTTTGAATGGTAGGTTCTTTGATAGCATTTGGATGTTATAGCTTTGAACGTAAGTAGATAAATATTTTTATTTCATCTATTTACAGTTCTTCCTTTCGTTGATTACCCTGGAGTAGAGCGGTGATGTAGGACTGTATGATGATCACCACAAAGGAGCATAAATTTAAATTTTCTTTCCTGCTAAGAAAATACTCCCAAATATTTCCACAAATTTTACATTTTCAAATTATTTGTACATTGTTATCATCATACCGATGAATTCTTCTATAAAAATCCAGATATTACGCACCTTGAAAAAGGGACGTGAAACTTCTATGGTAATCTAATAATTTAGTTTGTCATATGAATGCCGTATCATAATAATTCGATTCCTTTGCGAACAATTAACTGAATGTAATTATTTTCACCAATGTCAAAATGATTTAAATTTTGAAACAAATTCCTTTCAGTTTGATAAACGTGAAAATAGTTGGGAAACCAAAACGCTTAGCCAACGCCTTTGGATCAAAGCATAATCTTGTTGACTTGAACTAGTGATAATTGTTTTTATGTTTGCTGCCATCATTCTCTACTGCAGGATTGACTTACTTCATAACTAAATGCATGTACTACCAGTCAACTGTGTATCAATATTTTTATGAGAACCTACCTAAGCTGGGACTTTTTTTCTGGATTAGTTTATTTCTTAATGCAGGGCTTTCAGGAGACTTGGTATTCATGCCTACTGTTTTTGTGCGGCCCACCAAACATCGCAAGAGCCTCCATAGCGTCCTCTACATTTTTTCCTTGTCGTTCCTGGTAGTTCAATAGCTCTTTAGTTTCTTTATGACACAAGTAACGATGGCATTCGATTGAACATTTCCATTAGTATTTCCTGTAGCCTTGGCTTAAAAACTGTTAGGCACAGCAAATGTTAACATTGCAGAGCCCCTCCATATTTGTATTCGTACTTCGATGCTTACAAGGAAAATTTTCTTCAAAATATTTCAATGATCAATTTGAACAACATGGTACAATGTTAAAAGCTTAATTCTTGTAGACCTGGAACTCATCACTTGTAAGATAGAATTTAAATCGCATTGCGCAGCCGAGAGTACTCGAAACAATGCCTCTTTTGATTTCACTGAATTTTATTTCGTCCTGGATAGGTAGAACAATCCTAACCTCAGTGGGTTTGACTCCTGGAGTTAGCTGAACGTCTACAGAACACTTGGAATGGGTTAAACTTAATTTGACTGCTAGGTGTTGCAGTCGCTACTTTCAAGATAATTAAACCTTCTGAGGTTAGACATTTACGAGAGAATAACATTGTAAAAAAAATGAAAATTCTAATTCCTCTTCCAATATACCACCGGACATTGATTTAACTATCATAGCTTTTTCTACCTTTTTTGCATTCTATTATCAGCTTTATTCTGCCATCATCGAGAATGCAATGCTCTAAGTTAGATCTCAACCTTCACACACACCCTACACTGACGCAATATCCAGGCCACTTCACAGATTGTGGTTTATCGCCCGAGGCGCGGCATCTGTTCTCTATGGTTCTCTATGAGCTAGCGGCTGACTAAGTCAATTTTGTTAAGTGTGCGCCGACGAGTACAGAAGGAGTGGCAAGTGAACATGATTTGCAAGGTAATTTATTTTGGGTCATGGATCAGGCTGCACCTCGACAAAGTGATGCCGCCTCGTATGGTTGCTCGTGCTCAAACACTGCTAGCGTGAAAATGGAGGCGGCAGTTCAAAAGCTGCCACAAAAGGTCTGGCAGCAGACTATGTTATACCAGGAACTGATGTTCGATGTTTTAGTAGCAGAGCCGTACAGCAGCCGCACTTTTGTTGCCCTGCTTACATATGTTCCCTCAGTCATCACGACTTCGTTTCCCCTAGGAATGTTTTTTATCCTGTGTGTAAATTATCTGAATGATTTTCACGCTGGAAACAAATCCAATTTTAGTCTTTTCAACTTCCTATTATACAGTCATGACGACTGTACAATAATTCTGAACATGACTTAAATTCAGAAGTGAATTTGTTGTTTTAATAACTTCTGATTATTTCAATCCCACCATAATACTACAACTTGAGTGTGCTTTTCAAAAGCTTTTCCGAGCTACAGGATGGCAGTTCATAATCGAAGAACATTCTGAATAAAGTGTTTCATAAATCAAGTCCAATTCGACAGTGACTGTTCATATAGTGATCGATTCAGTATTATTTAGCTCATCATGCAAACAGTGTCATGATGCAATGGATAGGTCATTTTACAACTACTCAAATTAAGAGCTCTCTGGGAAAATTTCTGAGTAGCAAAATAAATTATTGGCCTCAAAGAAGTTTGATTTCATTACTTGGTTCTGTATGAATACAACGAGTGTAACGTAGCAGCAATTTTTTTAACTACCATTATGGCACCAACATAAGTAGTATTACGTGGATTTGGGCGTAACCGAAAATTAATTTTAAGGGTCTGATATATAAAAATGTGATTTGGAAACTCGGAAAGTGAAAAGCAGGAGACTTATTTTATTACAATTTGGTAATCATTAATAAAGTACGAGAACTGCTTTTTCAACCTCCGAAAAACCATAAAAAAGACAGATTTACATAACAATCATTTCATTACCAAAAGTACTGCAGGGTCTTACATATTTCTCTACATATTCACCAAAATGAATCAAACCTGATTGCTTGTGGTACGATCAATCGGGCTGGATCCACTTTGGAGATTATGTAGAGAAATGTGTAAGACCCTGCTGTAATTTTAATGTTAAAATTATTATTTTATGTAAAATTTTTTTCTTAAAAATAGTCCATCAGCGGTTGAAAAAACCCTCGTATTTTCCACGATGAACAAGGAATTGTTAACGCAAATTTCCATGCCTGTTCATCCGACTACCACTACTTAATTCTTATTTCTACTCTGAAGACCGACTAGTTGTAGAGACTTACATGTCAGTCACCAAACGCTCTATTGTAGTTTACCAGTTCTTACGACAATTTCCATCAAACATTCTTGTAAATTTTCCTATCTCATTACTTCTATAACATTGAAACTCGTCATAGAAACTTACACAATGATATGAATATTCACATATGCAAATCCAATTATTCAGTCAGTCCTGACTCCTGACGTAACATTGAAAGCTGCTATAAACACATGACGATTTGCAGTGTGTTTTTACTTGGACTAGGATTTCTCGTAGCTTACATTCACTCTGCTATTTTGTCTGGGCTTTATTTTTCTGAGTTACTCGATACGAATCAGTGCTGGTGTTGTTAAACCGGTGAAACTTCTGTTAAGGTTTAACATCCAGATTTGAAATTATTTTCAAAAATAACCTTGAACTTCCATCAAAAAAGTGATTTGAATATTTTTTTTGACTTGAAGGCTGGAAATAAAAGTGAATTTCTAAAGAGCGTTAAATATATTGATATATTTGGAGAAACCTAATGAGAGATTTCTCCTGTTTGCATTGTGCCTCGTATTAGGTTTCTTCTCATATTTTGTTGCATAGACAACTAAGTTCACATTTACTGTGTTGTGTTTCCTACAGTGGTAAAAATACGGCAGCAGACAAAGTTTTCGAGCGTCTGCGGACTGAGCGCAGGGCAGATAATATATACTATTAGGGCTCTATCTCCTTGGGTTGATAAGCACATGCTTTAAACCCCTTATATATGCAAATCCTTGACGCTCTCCCAGCGTCTGATAAAATTCTTATGGCTTTTTAGTAGAACTATCCAGTGGCTCAGGGTTAATTTTGTCTTAAGCAATAGGTTTTTTATCGCTTAAAATGAATAATTTTTATTAAGCAATATTTTTGTAGCTGCTTAAAACTGTTTGAACTTCGCTTGCATGCACTTGACATTTCTGTCTTTTTTGAAGACGGCGAGGCTTTGACTTATATTAGAGACTTCATGTAGAAGTAAACTCGAACCGAAGTGTTTGGTTACTGATGATCTTGAATAGGAAACCGGAGCTGGAAAATGTCTACTAGCTCCTGAATAAAGACCGTGTAAGTTTGAGACCCGCCTTGTAATCATACAATTGTTACTCAAAATTACCCCGTAAATCAATCCAAACCCACTCTCCTGGGAAAATGTTCAATATTAACTTGGTGCATAAAGAACTTTAAAAAGATTGGATTATAGTGGAAGCTTGAGGGTGTGGAGCTCCAGTTCATCCTTGCCTTCAGAAGACAGGACTACGTGGAGAGCTCAAACCAGTTCTCTGCAGCTGTAACTCTTTTTTTAATATCACGCCATGATGCAGTCGTACTCAGAAGCAACTCGAAAATATTTGTGATGAGCTACAAATTGGGAAACATATATTTCATTTTCACTTGAATGTCTAGATTATTTGTCGTAATTATGCATGACGGGAATGTTACTGCGAGTAATTGTTGCGAGTAATTGTCTCCAAATCTTCAGCCTTCATCAAATAGTTAAATTATTAGTTAGTAATGGAGCGCTGAACAGGTCGGACATGGCTGCAATAATTTGACTATTTGTGCCATAATTGCGTCTTGGCGCTGGCGTGAGTCATGTTATATGTATGGGCATCCAGTGAGTCTAGCCATCAATGCAATTAGCTTTGCTCCGACTTCTCAAACACACTGACATTCTAAACGTCACACACTTAACTAAAAGGAAAATTTCATCGAGTTCAATTGAATTCACAAATATGAATTGCTAGGAAAATTTCACGAACTGAATGAATATTCGTAATCAATATTCATCCAATTTCTGAACAAAGGTGTGTTTAAGTTTCTCTTAGAAATATTTATGTTCTTTAGTAGTGCTGATGTTTTCATTGCGCACAAATGCATTGGCAATAGAGCCACAAAATGTGAAAGTTGGCTACAATTTCATGTTTTATTGCATAATAATTATAGACTAGTAAAATGTCAACAATCCCTAGAATTATCGATCGGAATGTGCAAATGAGATTTGGGGTGTGATTCATTAGCCTCAATCGTTACGAAACATTTAATTAAGAAATAAAATTTCCAGATATTTATTATGGGCTCATAAAATGCAACAATGATGAGTACGTGATAGTTGAAGGTGTGCACAACAGGGTGGTGTTAGTTCACAGGCACATGCATGTAATTCTTGTGGAACATTATTGAAACAATTCAATTGTGAGTATTCCTCTGCAATGCAATTGTATGCAAATTTAGTATTAAGTAATTCATCAATTTGCGGTCAATTTATTGCTAGATTCAAATTCACAATAACTTGTACAAATGATGAATGCATTTTAGGGACAAATAAAACTTTTAAATTCTGCTTGAGGAGATGCGTGGCTCAATGCAATCATGAATGATCTTTTGAAGGTTTTTCGTTGCTTCATATCATCTTGTAATCATAGCTTGCATATTCGTGCAACCTCGTAAAAAACTTTCAAGATGAACAGTTTTTATTATTTGCTTCCTTACATATTTTTATTCTCAAAAATCTACATTTTGTTCACATTAACCGGTTCACGAGAGATTGCATATCAGGTCCCTGCATTTATGATGCAGTATCAGATTTTAATTTTGTTCTTTCATGCCTTCTCTTTGTATCCTGTTGTAGTTTCATATCTTGTTAATTTAGGAATCATGAAGAAGCACATCAGAACGAACTCAGTTAGTAATCATAAGTATTGCATTTTTAAGAAGTTTTTGGTTGCTTCGTACGCGATCAAAATTTTAGCTTGCCGCAGAAACTAGCAACAAAAGAACTGACAATTTCAGTAAGTTGGCATTTTAGCTTCAAAACTGCGTTCGTTTTGACAAAAAAAAGTGTTATAGTGATAGACGACACGAACTATGTTACTGTTATTGAATTAATGAGGAATTACCGCAACACATATATTTCCAGGCATCCAGGCTCGAGTAGGATATACCTCTAAGAGCAAATTATTCAACCAGAAATACGAGTAGCGAAGTGTAGTAGTAAGTGATGTTTGACTGACTCGTCATATTATGTGTTCATGCGTGTCCAGACATAGCAGTAGGCTTTCCTGATCGCATACAGCTTGCTTAAGTAAGAAAGAGAACTTTTTAGACGTTCGCGTGAGAAAAGTAGTTAACACAGCTAAGAAAGCAAATTTTGAGCCAGAGCGGTTCCAGCATTGTGGACGCTAAAAAAGAACGCCGAGTAGTGTTATTCCTACGGTGAATCTCAAAAACAACCATTGGAAGGAAAAATGGGGAAGCCGTCCAGGTTAAGGGTTCCTTTGTCCTTTTCAAGGTCATAATTGCACGACCAAAAGCATGAACAAATCTAGAAATTTTTCTGTTCTAATAATTAATATCAATGTAGACCAATTTAGCCTGAGAAAATTTCCTGCTTTCAATTGTTACCTACGAATATTGTGCATTGAATTTCGTTTCAAATCAACTTATAATTTTTACATTTCGAGAAAAATTTGAAGTTCTATGCTCTGTTCATGGTGTTGATCTGGGAGTATCCTAGCTCCTAACAATTAGAGCACTTCGTATCATCTTGTGCTACAGAATTTTTTTAAACGAAATTCAACCAAGAAGTTAAACCCTCTGAGCACCAGCTGTCATTGGTATGTCATAGTTGACGGTTTTGAAACCCCTTCACTCATTTGTTCATTTCTATTGTTAGAAAGCCAATGAAAAATTACTAAACAAAAGTGTGGGTGTTATAGATGAAGTTTCCGTTAAATGATGGGGAAGATACGGTAAGGAAAATCCCCCCATATGTTAGCTTTAACCCCCTCTTTATTATACTTTTCTTTATGACAACTACACGACGTAACAGTGTCAATTATGGTTTCCAGGTGCCACGTATCTTTCTAAGCTAGAGGGCAATAGAAGCTTTCAAATCCAAAGAAAAATCACAATTCTTAAGTTAAGAGGGAAATTATACCTCTCATCTCGTGTGAAATTGCGGCTCTGTAATTTAGAGGGAAGTGACATCTCTCAAATCTAACGGGAAATATCGCACAACATACGCTGCGTTTGAACTTTTATCGCAACATTTTTGTGCATGTCATTCTTTAAACTATCATTCTTCATTTGTTAATTAAGCTGCAGGTAAACTAAAGCTTGTTGCAGTACGTGGCTCCCTGCCCACAAGGCAGTTGGAAGGCGAAGAACAGCTGAATGGCTAGTGCGGAGATAGTTCCCTTCCTATGATGTATTTATGTATTTTTTCCAATATAAAAGCCCTGACTTCATTCTCGGATGCCATCATCAATAAATGGTCTTAATCGGAAGACTATTATTCAGCAATACGCGCAACTACTCTCTTGAGACTATGTTTCTGCCTGATTTATCCTATTCTAGAGATTGATTAAAACATTGTGTTTCTTCTATATAACGTTGACTTCGAATATACTGAAGTTGAACATTTGTTTTTCTCCAATATTTCGTGTGATTGCTCTATCATTAAAATGTATTTTTCTCCTACACCTACAGTATTCCTCATAACGAACTGCAGTTGTACAATATCAAATTTTCGATTTTTTACCACAATTACTGCGGTTTTGTGATCCGAGAGTTAGGCCAGTTGAAAATTTATACTTTTATTATAATCTACAACTGCGTAATTCTTAACTACAGTCAGGTGCATTCCAACGCAAACGCTGCTATTTGATTCTACTTGTCGCTGATGAAAACTGCGTGCCAACACCGTTGCGTCAGCCCGTGAGAAGCAAAACGACGCAGCTCACACTCAAAGCTCATTAAGAACTCAAGTTTGTACCATCAGTGCTGCAGTCGTGGATAGTGGGGGATCCGCTGGTGTGATCACATGATTTTACAAGGAAATCAAAGGAGTAGTGATTCCTTGTTATTTGTATCATTCCATTCGTAAAACATGATATTTATATGCACTGTACTTCACGAGAAGACGAAGGCAATCAAATGGAAGCATCATAGCTACATGACTATTTCCTATTACTCCGTGTTTTAAACTCTAGAAATTCTTTTCCAGTTTTCCTCGTTTGAGCATTATTTTGGTCAGGTTGCAGGTGCGTACGTGGTTGACTTTTTCCATTCTTTAACTTCAAACATGTTTTTAGAAACAGATCTGATAAATAATATTCCAAATGAATTGAGGCTAGCATATGAATTGATTTCAAAAATGTGTAATCTGTCGTCCTTGGAATATTTCTTGAGAAGTATTTTAGAAACACTCATAATAATTGGTAGCAATTGAGAAAGGTATAAATCGGTCATTGGGCTACAGAGAGTCTACGTTAACTAAAGCTCAATACTGTGGGTCTTCAATATACAGGGTGTGACAACATAACTCTCTTTGTTTCAAAGCAAAGCGCTTTGAAAAAAGGAAGTTATGTTACCGCATCGTGTGTATTAAAGAATGCAAATTTTGGCTGTATTTCATAATGCCCATATCTATTCCTTTTACAAGGCTGCTTAACTTCTTACTCTGACTTTTATGTTTCTTACTCATTAGTGATGTCAAGCGCAAAGAATTGAAGTGATTTTGTAATTCATCCAAAACTTTAACACTCAAGTGAAATAAAAAACTAAAATTTCAAAAATGAGAATGGTACGCTTAAAATGTTTTGATAGGTATAAATTCTTAATGTGCATGAGCTTCATGTCTACACAACAATGAAAACCGATGCTGGTAAAAATATCTATCACTTAAGGAGAGAAGATAAGAAGATTGTATCCTTGTACGATTTTGGCCTCATAATGACGTTAAACTTTGACTAGCTTTTAACTCGTGAACCTCCCGAGTACGGAAAGCAAAATCGATTGTTTATTCCAAAAAAACAACACGGTTTTCAAGGGTAAGGCAATAATTTTAAAACTAGGTGTGCAATGTTTTAAGTTATGATTTCTCATTGAACTGGCCCGCCGTTTAGTGCCATGGGATGATAACTTACAAAGTTTGAAAATATTATAGTTTTTATCTGAAAATTTCACTATTCAAAATAACATGAACATTTAAAGCTACAATTGAAAAAAAGTGACCAGAATGAGTTCAAATGGTTGAACATGTCACGCATTATCAAAATTGAAACATCGATAGATCTAAAAAAATAGACCTGTAGTAGAACGAAAGTTTTAAACTTTCACATCTGTTTGTTATTATAGATATGTACATTTATTAACATTGTCACTTGAGTTTCGCAAGTACACTATATAAATCGGGGTTTTGAAAAGTAACAAGTGGAGGTAGTAGACTGTTGTGCAACAAAAAGTTTGCAACCTCGTAATTGGAAACTTTCAGCACATACACTTATGCAGAGACACACACATATATAAATACACATGTACAATTCGTGTATACACGAGTATGTACAACACATGTTTATTCTTAAAAAGTCAAAAACAACTCTATTTGTTAATTCTATATTTTAACAATGAAATGTTACTGGTGGACAAATACTACTGAAATATATTTTGTAATTTCTTGGTTGGACACATGCCGTTTTAATGATTTACACAAAGCTAGAAAGCAACATATAATATATACAAGTAATAAAAAACATCAAGTGTAAAAGGGGAAAACAAGGTTGTGATGAAGGCAAAGCTTGAGCACAAATGTAAATACTGGATGTTACACGGTATTGCAATTTGAAAAAACCGGCAGCTACTACAGTATTTGAAAATAATAGTACAGCTTTTATGAAAACAAGTTAGATATCGTCCAAAGTTAATGGTGAAAATAATTTTCGCATTATCATGGTTTAGGAGCATTATACTAAAGATTATAATGAGTGAAAGGTACTAAAAACTTATAAAAAAGCAGAATCTGTTATATATATATGTATGTATCTATTTGATCAAACGATGATACGTGCTTTAAAACAGGTTTAATATACTGCGCAATAGTTGAAAATACCAGCAATCTAATACCAGTGACTACTCCGAAAAATAAAATTTTGGTGTAACTAAATATATTTACTAACATTGACGTAAGTTTCCCAGCTTCACAAAAATAAGTATAGAGATGTTTGAAGAACATAAAACCATTATGATGGATATATTCTGTTGCAATAATCAACGATGAAGCAATGTTGGTGTAAAAATAGTAATTATTTATCTATTATCTTGCTTGTTTTTAACATATTTTAACTAGTTGTCCTGATACTGCATTTGTCCAGAAATCCTCCAATTACTAAAAGTCATATGGCTGCAGGGGCTGTGTGTTTTTTTAAAACAAAGTTGTTTGCCTTACGCCAGAAAAAACAGTAGCTCACCAAAATGTCGTTCTTATAATATGTACTATACTCGAATGATAACCAGGATAAATGCTGATTCCCAAGCTTTTAGTAAACAAATCATGTGAACTGAAAAGTTGCTCGAATTCTGAACCATTTGACTCTTTTGGGCCTTCAAATTTCTTATGAAGTAAAAATTTAGATCTTCGCAGAACTTTGCCGCTTTTTCTAATAAATTCCCAGTAGAGAATTCCTGAAAATGTTTACCAGAGTTATATTATCTACCAATATTTGCAAAAACTTGCATAAAATGAGACAATATTTTGTAAAACTTTTTCTCCTTCCTGCATTCCACTGCTATCAATTTACAAGTCATTGTACAAGAATACTTTATTTAAACTTCTAGAGCGTTTGTTTCTCATTGCCTGTGAGTTCGACCTTCCATACAAAAAATGTCCTCGTGTTCTTGCGCTACATGTGACCGCGGCTGCTGCTAGCCCTCAAGCTGTTAGCACTTCCGGATCATAAGGTCAACGCTCAGCCTCCGCTGCTGCTCCTATTGCTGCTCTTGTAGTCGTTGTCACTGCTACATCAATTGCTACTACTGTTATTTTGTTTTTAATGTTGTAGCTGTTGCTGCAAATGCCACCGTGGATGCAGTTAGGAGATTAGCTGTATTAATGACGACTTTTTGCTGCAAATGTAATTCATGGAAGTGTAATTTTTGTGAGAGATGCTTTAGTCGGGCTTTGTACTTTCGCTGGAGAATATAAACGATGGCAGCGGTAAAAGCTTGGAGGTAGCAGCAGTGTTCACAGTGTAAATGACAGATGAAGCAATATCTACAACTATTGCTTTTGCCAATGACATGTTTGCCATCACCATCACTACTTTTCAAATAATGACATTAAGACTAAGAATCAATATACGAGTAAATGGACTGTATACTCTATTGGAAATAAAGTGCATTTGCAGCAATAATGAAATGTTTACAGCAATAATGGCAGGTTTACTATAACAATAATAATTTACAGCAACAGTAACAGATTTGTAGCTTCAGTGACGGACTGACAACGAGCGCCGCAAGCAGTGACCATGAAAAATTATGATATCTTTTTTCGATGGTGCGGGCTAGAATTAAATCTACAGCCAAATACGGGTATGTGTTAGACCACACCATCCCTACACACCACACCTAGACTAGCACCTACACCACACCTACACCACACCCACACCACGCCTACACCACACCTAGACCAGTACCTACACCACACGTAGACTACACCTACACCACACCTATGCCCCACCTACACCACACCTACACCACACTTACACCGCACCTACACCACACCTACACCACACCTACACCGGGAACTCCCAGGCTAGTATCGAGAGCCGTGCCTCTACTCCTCCTCAGGTGTGACGTCACCTCCTGGAACGACTTTGGAAAGAATCGAGATGTCCAGGACCACACCCTCAGTTGTTCCGAAAATTTATTCGGATGCTCAAATTTATTGATCCTATAAAGTGAACTGGAAAAGGCAGTACAAACTTCGTCATACTCTATGTTAACATGAAGGTATTAAAAGAAACGAAATGGAGTTTAATTTGACCCATTCAGTGAAAGATGAATATCAGATTTGTTTGTTGAGTGCATTAACGTTGATCTAGTAAAATTGATGGGACCTTAAGGCAAAGAGAAAAACTAAGAAATCACATTTCGTTACCTAACTATCGTTTTGTGGAGATTCTTCAGACTTAAAACCATGTTTCTCACTAGTAATTCATTCACCTGCGTGGAAATTTTAGTGCGTACGTTCAGTCGCACAATTGCGACTCAATTCTTTCTTTCCAGCTGAAGCTAACTGTACTCAGTTTGAAGATCTTGATCCTGCGTTAGACCAAAGATCATCTGTAATTGAATCGCCAGCTTCAGTGATGGACAATTATTACTGTGTTTCTCAATAATTTCTGGATGCTAACACATGGACGTATGGAAACAAAGCGGAAATTCCTCTCAGGAAGCTTACGTTTCGATGAAGTAAAATGGTAACAGCAATGAACAATGACTGAGGACAATGTGCGAGTCATACTTGATATATATATATATATATACATAGATACATATATATATATATATATATATATATATATATATATATATATATAAATGAATGGAGGGTTGAAGAAAGCACCATCATGCATTTATATTGGAGTAGTTTTAACAATGTTTTATTTTACATCTGTTAAGTTTGAGAGATAATAGAAAGTAATGGGATAAATCGGTGATTTATGATGAAGTGAATGTACGATAGAGCACTATTTACGCAAAACGATCGATCGCATGAATGTTCCCATTAAAACAAACTATTGGTGTCATGTGCTTGAGGTATAATCATCAACTGACTGTTACATAATCATAGAGATTGAATCAACGACTCAACATTTGTATCAAACATGCCAACTGTTGGATGATGGAGGTGGTGCAAAAACAGCGCCCGCGATGACAGGCTTAGGCAGAATTGCAAAATTTTATCAATAGAGGATATTTTGACGACTTTATTAACGGCAGTGCTTATGTTGCCCAAATGTGAATTTGAATCTTCACAAATGCTCGTTCGCCGTGGATTTGTTATAGTTCAGTAGTTCACCTCCAGTAGCTCCACGCTCATCCATCTCCACGGAGATCATGCGGGAAGCGGAACAGGTTATGAGAGTTCGAGCTTCTTAGCGGCAGCGACTTGATGCTCGGAATGCAGTGACAAGAAAAATATCTGTTCGTTCTTAATGCAGTGGATGCCTGCATTAATTTTTGACGATGTATGCCTGGGACACTCGCTACATTGGGCGAGGAATCCTGATATAAGCGCCGTCTTGATTGAGGAGCTATAAATACAAGAAAGAAAAATTCACCTGGTCTGCCACTTCCAACCTGAACATTTATTTCCATTACGCTGAACTTTAAGCGCCTTAGTGAACGTCTCAGCGGGGGAAGCCGCGACGTGCAGCAAGCCAGTCAGTGGTACGTCAATACAATGATCAACTGTTGTGCTTGTACTTCATTGCATGAATAGTCGTGCTTCAATTTCTGTACTCTCTGACACAGATGTGAAGGGAATCCTCAGGATAGGGAAAGGTAACTAATAAATGTTAATATTCATTTGATTCTATTGATTACAAAATAGTTTGGTCTTTTTTCCAAGCTGTTTTAGCGCTGGCACCAAGCTGGCGACGATGAGAATCGAGCCCAGGAATTCAGCCTGATTATGTCATGATTCTGCGAGGTAATACGGAATGATTTATGGCTCTTATTCAACTAGGTTCTGATGTATTTTATTCCTAATGATATTTTTGTATAATATTATTAATAATGATCCATTATGAACCTTTCGTTTTGGATCATGATAGAGTTAGGCAAACAGTGACAGTGAGAGAGGAACGAGTAAGAGCGATCCAACCATACACAGCCGCTAGAATTTTAGCTTTGCGCTGCAAATTAGACAAGATTTATAGCCTATGTTCAGGTCCTTTGTTGTAGCACATTCATCAAGGCTATCTAGTACCATTTGAGCTGCTGTCAAGTCCTTACCTGCATTTACCGTGCCTAAGATGTGAACGTTCCGTAGTAAAATTGTACTTTCATCCTTATTTTTCTGGAAGGCATTGAGCTTCGTTTTGTTGTTGCCATTTTGTTATTATTTTGATCATTGACTATCTGACTTGGAATGAATAATAATTAAAGTACGCAAAAAGTCAATAATAATGAAGGATTTAGTTTTCATTTGAGTACAGCAATATTAGACAGAGGGGCATAGTTACTTGGCCTTATCTAGTTCTTAAAGAGGTATTGTTGTTTGACAGAGGAGGCAAATGAGAAGTCAATCCTTCAGTAATGACGCACCTTCCTAGGAACTGCTACCTCCCCGTCTGACAAAAATTGCCTTATTACCTACTCTTATCAACAGATTCTCATGATAATGCTAATGAGAACTTAGTATTAAATTTTATAAGTGCCATCTTTTGGTACTGGTAGACAAGATATATTACGTTCAGATGAGTGCTGGAAGATACGTTCTTATTCGAAATGTGTAAATGTTCAGAACATTGCTCTCGAGGCCTTCCCAACTTCTTATCTTTTGATGCATTTCAAAGAGTTGTGTATGATAAAGTCAGTGAATTTCTATGTAGAGATTCTGAATAATTATCTAAAACTTCTGATGCTGCTGATGCGATTAGTATGTTTTCCAAACCCTGATCAGAGGCACTTCACTCAAATTAGTACTTGACTCCAATCTCTACTCCTCTTCAGTCCGTACTCCACTCTAATTGGTACTCTACTCCTCTTCAGTCCGTACTCCGCTCTAATTGGTACTCAACTCGTCTTCAGTTCGCACTCCACTCTAATTGGTACTCGACTCCTCTTCAGTCCGTACTCCACTCTAATTGGTACTCGAGTTCTCTTCAGTCCGTACTCCACTCTAATTGGTACTCGACTCCTCTTCAGTTCGCACTCCACTCTAATTGGTACTCGACTCGTCTTCAGTCCGTACTCCACTCTAATTGGTACTTGCCTCTAGTGTGTTTTCTTGGCGGGCGCTTGGCGTGTGTCTTCATCGAGGTTGCCCCACCACGCCCTTGCAGTATTTGGAGTGAGGTAAGTGAAAATCAAGTGACGCCGTCAGGTATACTTTTATTTACTTTGTTTCATACCAGGATAGGTCAGGAGATGCAGCATAATATATACAGTGTAGAATATAGTTTCTTCATCACCTTAATTCATAATCCAAGAATTGAATTGCTAGGAATCAGTAAGGTATGCCATAAAACTTAGTTTTAGAAAATTTCATGGTGAAATAATATAATGACCAAAGTATGAAATATCAACATATGAATGAAAAAATTGTGGGATTGTGCCTCAAAAACAGTTCTTTTATTTTATGTAAATTTTCTGTTTTCAAAACTCAAAATATGTTTGAACTGAACGAAACTACTCCGATAGCTCAGGTATATTTGAATTTTTCTGCAAACGCTTGAGTGATGTTCTAGTTGATGCGTGGCTTTGACTCTCCTTTGCATTAACATGTCCTCTTTATTGAAAGAGTACATGACAAATCATCACCACTTTCTTCAAGGAGGAAAATATCAGCGTAGTATTGCTTCTATAATAAAGAATCTGTCCAGTAATTTAAACGTAGAAATTTTAGCATTTCTTCCATCGTTATATCTTTTAATCATCGTTAATCTTTTAAGTTAGTAGTTTGTTTTCATCATAAGAATATCCATGCTCTGAGATTTCTGAAAGTAACAAAGTCAGAGTTTATATTTTTTGTGCAGTGAATACAGTATTGCAATCATGTTCTTTCATATGATTTGGGTTTTGACATTAAGCCACGGAAATATTAATGCTTCAAAGTAGAATTACAGCTGGGAGATGACTGCATGACTATTAAATTGCCCCTTGATGAACATAGTTCGGTATGAATTATTCACTGAAAGCGCATTTAAGGAGATTTTCCCATGATAAGGGATTCATTTTTTCATATACAAACCGTATGATTACTCGTCGATATGAATGTTAGGCAATACTCGCATGATAATACACCGAAAATTACAGAAAAGAAGCACTCCCAATATTGTTTTGATCTATACAAACTGAAATCATACAAAAACATTTAAATTGCATTGTATTCATTGACTATCTAATTGAAAAAGAACAAGGTATTTTTATCAATAAAGTTCTAGATTAATATTTACTTCTCTGATCTATTTCCAGCATGCATTCTGAATATCTTATATCTTGTATAATTTTTTCTGATTCACCAGCACACAAAACAGGAGTGTGAGTAACTCCAAAGGTTAAGCTAGCATTTACACTTAACGAAGAACTTGCTTCTTAACTAAGCAACTTATTGTCGCTTCATTCCTTTAGCTCTTACACTTGGACATCAGTCATTCCAATGGTCGAGAAAAGGGCACGCTCTGTTACGTGTTCTTCGGCCCGTATGAGTCAATTGTGTCATAAGTCGAATCCGTGACAGCATTGTAGCTCTGGAGCTCTGGAGTGAGTTAGTTAAGTCCCATACTCAATAAATTCCAGCAATTCCAGCGCTTTTCAGTTCCTGCGCACGAAGATCAAATAGGACATCAATGTAGCAAACTCTTGACGTTGCTGTTCATTTTGCTTTTTGGAGAAGTTTCATAAAGTCCTTGTGAGTCTACTATTTCTGGAGTTTGTCTCAGCGTTAGCAAGAGAAGTTACGTAGTTTCAATTTAATTAATATCACGCTAGTGTCGCTGTCAGCTAAATGGCAAGTTGAGCAACTCCCAAGATGTTGGCAAATTTAAGTTCCCACAGTTAAGCAACCGTATTGCAAACCAGTCTACATCTGCCTATATAATAGGCAGCTAACTTCTAAATTACGTAGCTACAAATATTGAGAAAATAAACATCTTACTGCTATCATTTTCCATTTCATGGAATTTCGAAACGAAAGAAAGTTTCAGTTATTGATGAATAAATATATGAAGAAGTTACTATCTCAAAAGTCAGAAGACGTAAGTAAATATATGTAAATGAAACATACAATTTCCAGAGTCTCAGTCGTACTCTAACTGTAACGGTTACAAACGTCAGTAAACAGGCATAAGCTTAAAAATAATTTAATAGTGATACCTTACGAACTTCCATTCAAGAACCTTCCTTCCAACACGTACAGTTAAATATGTGACATTTAACGAAAGACAATCGATACCGAGTTTGAGGTGCGAGACACGCGCCGGCTGCACCAGTTCTCTACGTGCCGTACAGCTCGTCTGCATGCTCCCCTCTCCCTCTTCTCAGACTGCACCCCAGGAGTCCAAATTCCATGTCTCGGTATGGCTGCATGAAATGAGAAAGATGTTTTATGGTACTTCTTGGCATTAATTAGGCCCATATTAGATTAGTTGGGCGAGCAGCAGTGACAGTTAATGCGTTTGAATCGTTTCCTATTGAGCACTGAAGATAACTTGAGGATCGTGTTGATGAGGATTGTCCTTCAGAGTTGTAGTAAAAGAACAAGCGCTCCTCAGCGGTGACATGAAACCTTCTTGAAGAAGCATGCTGACATTGTACGACTATGTTCTAGCGAACATGCCTTGACGTAGTAATCTACATACCCATCGTAGAATGTTGCAGAGGTCTGTAGTGATTTTCCGTGATCTATAAGAACTTTCTTGATTTTTTTTCTCCGTCACTCCCGTGAGAAAGGCTGGTGTTTTGTAACGCTGGGTCCTGCAAGAGTATCTATGATTTCCCCCGAGTCTATTTCTCTCTGCTTCATTCGAATTTTTGCCCTTGTTCACAATTCTCATGATGACATAGAAACTATTTTAAAGCAACGGTAGAATTTTTTTCAATATTAGTGGAAAAAATGGAGAACACATTTTATAATTCATTTCTTTTTTTGCATAATAAACTACTGTAACTGGGCAGTTGAGCAACATTTTGTTCCACGTTGTTTGAATGCAAATCTGTTATTTGCTAAAATTTGATGACAAGAATCGTTTAATTTCCTTATCATTCTTGTTAATATTTCTCATTATCAGATTTAGACAATCAACAGTTTTTGGCCGCAGCTTTTGTAAGTAAATTAATATATAAATAGTAGGTGACCTGTGAAAAATTTCGAAAAACACTGTTTATTGAAAATTTAATGTCGAAAAGTAATTAACGAACGACGAAAAACTTGTGTTAGATCGTTAAACCATCTTCGATTTCAAAGTATCGTATTTTACTACCCATAGGTTAGTGGTTTTAAATGTCTGCTTCATTTTTTCCTATTCACAACTTTGCAAGAATTAACGCCTAATTTTAAACACCCTGAGCCGTGCGCTGCTGGAGATTTTAGATATATTCCTAATTGGAAGCCAAATCAAAAGAACAGAAAAGGCATTATCACGGCCCAGCCCTGGAGTTGAGCAGTGCTAGTCGACTAGGCCTGAAAATTAATGATGTGCTTCTGCTTGGCATTTGACGCTCGTGTGGACCAGATCTGAACACGGGTTTCGCTTGATCATCAAGGCCGGCATCACAGCATTTGTTCCCATGCTTTTATCCAGCATTCAAGCAGATCGCTGTCCAATCTGTTTTACTACGGGAGAAATAAATACCAGATGCTCAATATTGACGAATTGGAGAGCTACTTTTTCAAGTATATATGATATTTTGTGAAAATGCACTGTGACGGTGGAGTTGCAAATGCAGACGAGTCAAAAAATGACTTGTCAGATGGTAACGACAATGATTTTTTTAGGTTGTTTAAAATTTCGAAGTGCTCGTGTATCATAATTACTGTACTGATATTCATTTACTGTAGTCATCACAAATGGTCGAAGGTAGTGACAAATATTTTTTCGCTTTATTTAATGACGGAAAATTATTCCCTGAGAAGAAGGCTTGAATACTCTGCCAGTCTTCTTTTACTGTGGTCGTTTAGTGAGTACCGTCACCAAGCATCGCTGCATTATTTCTTCGTTGTCCATTTTGTGTGAGGGAATGAGCCTTATAGAGTTTATTTAATTTGCAGTGCTATATTTCCGAACAATTATGTAGTTGCTTTGGACGTCTAACTACAAAAATTGGAATTCATTTGGATATTATCAATAGGCTATATATATGTGACTTTATCCTTGTTGTAAGCGTTTCGTATTCAATGAATTGAACATCAAGCTAAGATTCTTTTATTTAGAACACTCTTTTCTAGGCATTTACGGAGATTTTCTTGCACATCAGAGAGATTAAGTGAAGCGTGACCATTGAGCCCTAGAGCTCCTTGTTCAATAGATGCTTGAGATACAGCTTTTGAAATCCAAAGACTCGTTCTTGGCAACGCGGAGTGCTGCATTCACTGCCCACTTCCTAAGAATAATTCACTCACTTTGTTGCACCACACCAATCAGAGAATAGCACCGCTTACTGTAACCGGGCAGTTTAGCACACTGTTAGCTTCAAATTTTGTTTGAGAAAATAGAAAAATTTGTGTCTACAGCAATAAATTTCAATCATATCAACAATTTAATCTAAAAAATGAAATGAATAACCATGTTAGTTGTCACTCACAATACAAATTATATGGATTTAACTTGAGGCTGTTAATGAACAATTTTATGAATTTGAATAAGATAAAAATTAGATTTGTCACACAGGAGAGTTCCTTAAACATATTTTCTGCCTAGAATGTAATTCTTTTACCATCTAACCCAGAAAATATGCGATTCTTTCACCCTTGAGAGTTACACATAAGTCAGTGGAACAGTTTCATTGAACACACAAGTGAAGCCACTGCAGCACGACACACGTAAAGCGTACAATTGATAAAAATTAGTTTATTAGTGTGTTTTTATAATCAATTTGACATTCTAAAATGTAATGTCATTAAAATCGATAAACCTAGGATGCTAATATTTTGGCAGGCTAAAAATAACAGTAATTTAGAGTACATCTTGAAAATCTTAATTAAAAAAATCGACGCATAGGAAATAAAAGTTTTATCAATGTATTAACTTACAAAATTAGATGCAGAGCTGAGGGGCGCTTTTTTGTTATTTGCTAACAAACTTAACAAATTGAGACTTTCAGACAGATGATACACGATATGCATTGAAATACCGAATGTAGAATTTCTACAGGTCTTTCTTCATTGTTAAGTAACTTACTATACGTATTACGAGGATACAATACCACGAATGTGACAATTTTGTGAAAGTTGTCACCGTACACTTTGCTCATTCTGTGGTGGATTTCAGCAGCACTATGTCCTTCTGCTTGCAGAAAACGTATTACACTTCGTAACCAACATTTGGAGGGAGCATGGATCATAGCAGCCATGTTCAATTGCCTGTACCTCAGGCAATCGGGCTGTATCCGTTCTGGCAATTATGTAGAGAAATAAGTAAAACCCTGCACCACTTTTGGGAATAAAATTATTATGTTATGTAAATCTGCCTCTTTTTATAGCCCATGGGAAGTTGAAAAACCAGCCCTCGCAGTTGATGTTACATTGAAGCGAGTTCATACGCTGAATGAGACTTCATCCGACCACGCAGTTTCTAATCCGTCTAAGTAGGAACTGTCGCTTTTTAACTGCTAAGAACTGTTACGTTTTTTCAACTATGATGTAAATTTCATGCTCCAGTTATCGGTAAATAATAAACTGGTTCAAAGAAGTAAAACTCAGTTTTGTTGGAAGAGTGCCCTAGTGAAAATTAAGATAATTCAATATTCACAAAAACTTTACCTCATTTGATCTCTCGGCAGTATCTCTTTTACCGAAAGGAAATAATTAGTTTGGAAGTATTTTCTGTTATTTAGCTTACTCTGCTGCAGTTTTGCACGCTGAGTTTGAATGTGCACGAGCTACGTAATGGATGCTTAATGGTTGCACAAGCCATTAAACATCAGCAGAGGTCGTTGTTGCATTTACATTGAATTTTATCTTGCAATTATCAGACCCTTAAATGCCTGCTGTAGATTATAGCAATGAGTATTGTCTGTAACTAAGAGTTTAAGACACACCATAACCCATATATGAACTCAGTTTACTAGTAACAGTTGCGCCAGGCTTATTTCTGTACACCAAAACGAAAACTGGCGAGTGCGCGTGTCCTGTAGTCAACCCACACCCCGGGGCAGTTATGAATTTCACAGGCGAAGGTGTATAAATGTTAAATTGAATGAATGTAGTAGGCGTTTTTTTAGCGCGGAAACGTGCCCCACAGTTTAATGTTGAATATTGATGAACTAAGATCACCTAGATGTAAAATGTTTGGCAGGAAAAATCTGCAAGACAAACGTGAGGCGAGGGAGAAGGCTATGAACTTTTGAATGTCGCTTCGGTGCGAGGCTCAATAAAACATTCCATACGTTTACGCATTACAAGTTTTCGTGGTGTTTTGATAGACACGTTAGCAGACGAATCTTAAGTTGATTATAGTAATTTATTTCACTGCTCATTATTTTTAAAATTGATTTTGATGTATCTCACGTTTTTATTATTTTTAAATTTAATTTTATGCTAATGTTGGCTGATATCGTTCAAGATACAACAGTTATGAAAATCGAAGTAATTAAAACGATATTGATGCAGCAACAATAGCGTCGTCTGTGGAATTGTAAGCGTCAAGTCTTGATGTATGAGAACAGCTATGCTATTGTTCTCCGAACAATCGGTAAAATAATTAATTGTTGATGAAAATAAATATAAATAATCAAACGCGATTACGAATATCTACGTGATCAAGAAGGCTTGCAAACACACAACTTGAACCCAGCTGCTCCCTATGACGTCAAACTGTGACCACTCCAAGGTTCGTCTCGTGATTGGTGC
>VCRD01003295.1:52895-64294 GCA_006783055.1 Trinorchestia longiramus | reverse complement strand
GGACGACTTCCTTGTGTCCGTCAAGTGAGGGGACGACTTCCTTGTGTCCGTCAAGTGAGGGGACGACTTCCTTGTGCCTGTCGAGTGAGGGGACGACTGTTCTGTGCCTATTAAGTAAGGGGACGACATCCTTGTGCTCGTCGAGTGAGGGGACGACTTTCTTGTGTTTTTTAATTGAGAAGCAGGCTCCTAGCTACCCATATACTTGTTCCATCGTGTAGTAGTTACCAAATACTAGTTACTTGTTTTTCAGTGTTATTACCTTGTAGCTACGTCGTCATGACCGTACTACGACCAAGTTTTTTTGCCAACGGTATTAATGAAACTTTATGTATAGCCACGAAAACTAGCACCCATATAATATGCAATAGGGTTTATTATGTAACTTCACTCGACTTTTGAAACATTTCTGATGTATTTCAGGAATGTCAGTAGTCCATATAGGGTTAATTAATTTACCTGCGTTCAGGTGACGTACGCAGGCAGGCCAGCACTCGGTACTCCTGCTGTAGGCGTGACAGACATGCATCGTCAGGAGGTGGCTGCCCTGCTGGACAGCGTCTTCGCCTGAGCATCCCGGTGCGCGCAGCAGGTCCTAGTGGTGGTACCCCCACACAAAGGGTACTGACTTCAGTCACTGTTCCTCTGACTAAAGCAGCTACTGAGAAGGACCAGAGGGACAACCCAAAATTGTCATGGATACTGAAGACTTTTCAGCTTCAGCGCGTTTGCAAATCTGTACATGTGCTAGATGAAAACTTGACCAATATGTGTGATTGAAAATTGACCAAAATTCATCTTGCTTTATCAACACTTTGCCATGACACCTGCCAAATGCATATTGCTTTATCAACACTTTGCCATGACACCTGCCAAATGCATATTGCTTTATCAACACTTTGCCATCATATTTTCTGCTGGAATGCCAAGCTAAGTTTTTCCGTTATGCCGTAGCCAAAGGCACCAGTGAACTAGAAAAAGTGTTAGTGCGAAGCCACGCTAGATATTTTCAATACTTGACCCTTTACTGCCTGAATTATTTATCACGCGGTAATAGTTTTTTAAAAACAAGTTTTATAACTGTACATAGAGTGTAATGAAAGGCACGTATGCGAAATTTTGTATTTTTTCATAAATGAGAAAAAAAAATTACGGAATTCGGTGCAATCGTCACATGCAATACCACTTCGAATGTCATAGAGTGGGTCGGTGATGGGCGCAATTGTAACAACAAAATAGTCATTTCCTTTCTGATGCTCTTCATACATTAGCAGTATATCTATATGCATTTTGGCAGAAAACGAAATGCGTTTCAATAGTAAGATACTGAGAAAAGCAAAATAATTCCAAATCCTTTCCATATTATTTGCCTTGCTGCAAATACAAAAATGAAAGCAACATAAATATTAATGCTAAGCAATAGATCTTAGCGTGAGGACCTTTTCACTATAGATTCTGTTTACGATGGTTTAGTAGCCATGAAATGAAGCAAAGTATATTTTTTTCCTCATCAAAGCAAAGGTTTACGTTACACTTTTGGCAATACACTTGTGTCTTTCCTGAATACGAGCCATTTTTGCATCGGTTTCGCTTCTTTGCAATATATGGAACATAGGCAATCGTATCTAACCGAATTTCTTCGGAAGGAAAGCAAGCATGATGTATTTTGTCAGGTGTTTCTGATGGTTTTGATGAAGGTCTATTTCGCTTGACTGGCTGACATATCTTTCCCGATTTTATGAGTGAAAATGCATGATGCAGTTTGAAGGAAGCTAGGGGCACAATTTCTTTCTTTGCTATCGAAAGAGCAGCTACATGTTTGCTGTACAAGAACCAAGAATTCACGATGACCATATCTAGAAAATGAAAGATGAGTTTGTGGTAAGACTTTTTGGACTTGGCGTTTATTCTGTATAAGGAGAGATGGTCCGCTAGATCCACTCCTCCCCATTGACTTATTATATCTCTTCACAATATCAGGGCGGGAAATTTCGACAATCCTTTTACTTTTGCTATCAAAGCGGCTCATGCTGTTAAGGGGGTTGGCTTTTGCGAAAGTCGACAGCATATTGACAATTTTGCTGTCATACCAGCGCACTACATAGTGTCTCCTCTATTGCGTCCTGAACCAGTGTCTTTTCTTCGTAGGAACCTCTGCCCCTCTTTATTAGTTGTTTGTCATCAGCCTTACATCTCAAAAGACCAGTCAGTCGAGGAAGTCTCACTGTTCACGGCACCAAATCTTTCTTCCATCCAAATGCTGTAACAAGAGGACAGATGTAAACCAGTTATCAAAGAACAACTGTTGATTTTGACTCGAAGGAATGCACTGTGTAAGATGGAGGACAACATTTGAACTAGCTTTGAGGTCAGGCACGTTAGGATCATGAACGGGAGTGATTTTTCCCGTATAGGGGATGAAGTCATGCATGAAACAATCATCATCCGCCAACACGAAAATTTTGAAGCTCCATTTTTTAGGATGTATTGTCTGTCTTGTTCTTCCTTTGTACGGTACAATTTGTTCATCAATCGAAAGGGGTTGTGATTTCGGAAATTTCTGGAATTTGGTTTTCAAATCATTCATAACAGTCCTTATCTTGAACAGTGGGTAATAAGTATTGCTTTCTGGGCCTGCTTGCTCTGTGTTGTCAGCCACATGTAAATTCTTCTCTATGAATTCAAACCTGTCACGAGACATGCATTCAGCTGCATAATCAGTCAGTGGAGAGAGCTTTCTTGCCCAATGCATCCTGGTATTCGGCAGGTTTGATATCGAGAAATAGAGAAGCAGTCCAATAAATTTTTCTAGCTTTTCCTTTGTGAGATCCAATGGTTTGTTGACATTATTCTGAACAGAGTAAAGGTTCGATTGATTGACGATAACATTCAAGATGTCATCATCAAAAAATTCTGAAAAATAATTCAACAGGGACAAAACGTCTTCACAGTCCAAAGTTGATTCAGCAAACTCTGGAATTTGAGTTGTTCCTCCAGGGGAAATCGTTCACTGTTTTTGGGAATTCCTGTTTTTAGTGCGTTGATTTCGGCTTTGGACTACCATAGGGTGAATTTTACCAGTGATGTAATGCGTAGATTTATCAATTTCTAAAACAGTTGTGTCCGTTTGAGCTTCATCGTCTTCTAATTTAGAAGTATCCGTATTGTCACCTAGGGAGAAAAGGGAGAAACTGGAGCATTTAATATTTATTATTCATGTTTACCTACTAGTATAGAGATCAAATTATCATGTCAGTAATTACAAGACAAACTTACAAATTACAAATAGTAACTTACTAATTCCAATGGTCGGCATGACATCATGATCAGTGGCGGAGGTGTCGTCATCATCAGAAGTGTCTAATCGCTGTCAACTTCAGTAATAGGATTGAACAATAATTTTTGCTGCCTCTTTCTCCCATCGAATTGTCTTGAGGTGAAATCTGCAACGAAATGCCATGAAATAGAATCTCCGTACTTTCTAGCTGAAAAAGTCCAGTAAACTTCATAGATATACGTATATATCAATGTAACTGTCTCTGTCTGTGCCCATTGCGCCGTGTACGGCACATGGTACGATGCTATTATCCATGCCGGATGTCTCGTGTTTGGGACATTCAAAATAGGGCGAATTATTTTATAAAAAAAATTGTTTTGAAAGAATTATACACGTCAATGTCCAGATTAGAATCGCACAAATGTCATAAAATTCTCACTTCTTCAACTTACGTGTTACTTCATCCATTGTATCCGATATATCACACTTTTGAAGACGAAACTATCGGCGCGAAATCACTGAGGGAGTTGAGTCATCACTGACGAATTGGCACACTTGGCTTGATGAAATACTTTTTGAACGAGAGTTGAAGGAGTGCTGCTCTCGGCACAACCGGCATCAGAACAATAACTTCGAATTTATATCCAATATGAGCCTTTGAATCTAATGTCCCGAGTTTGGTACATTCGACCGTTAAGGGTTAATGCTCGTGAAATTGCATGCCCTCGACTCCTGTCTATTGGGCAGTGTAGGCAATCCTTAGCGAGCTCTTGTAACTTAATTTTCTATTTCGCGCTCTTTTCAAAAGTTGAACATCGCAGGTTTTCCTTACAAGTCAAAATTTGCACCAGAAGCTTCTTCAGAATTCAGAAATAACATGATTTTGATGAATAATTGTGTTCAATATGTGCTTGGTGGAACACATGTGCTGGGTGAAACACAACATGTGCTGGGTGATACATAACATGTGCTGGGTGGAACACAACATGTGCTGGGTGATACACAACATGTGCTGGGTGGTACGCAACATGTGCTGGGTGGAACACGACATGTGCTGGATATCGCCTGAAAACTTTTCTCTCATAGTTTTATTTCTAAAATATTGAGCTAAAGTGAGTATGACACATGCCTTCTCTTACATGGTAGTATTACTCCTGAAAATCCATGTGTACCATTTTAGTACGTTGTTAGGAATATATTGATAATGATAATTTTGTACAGTGTTTTCCTGCACTGGTATTATTACTATTCTTTTGTTCCAAGTTTAGTAAATGTAATTGACGTGAAATATTAGTTACATAACGAGTGTATTGATCTTTTTGTCTAGACTTTTATGGAGACTTGTGTCTCTTGACACAACTTGTGTTCTCGTTGTGACACAAGTTGTGTCACAACGAGAACACAAGTGACAATTTGTGACAATTCTCGCTGGGCCTAATTTGTGTTCACACTGTGAGCCTATGCTTATCGTGCATCTTGCTTAACTTTTTTTGTGTTTGTGTGTTGATTCCAACCAATTTTGCATCAATTAAAAACATTATAGAGTGTCCAGCAGGGACACAAGTAGAATGTGTTTCTATTTTCTTGACATTAAAGTCAAAAAATTATTTTCTGTAAATTCTACAAATTTGCTCATGTTGTGTAGCTTGGTTTTGATATTTTTCTGTTTCGTTTATCTCTCACATTAATTGTAAGGCACTAAGGTAATCTCACGCATATGAGCCCCTACTATGACGTTTACTAGTGTACAGGGTGCGGCAACAAAACTTCCGTTTTTTCAAAGCAAATCGTTTCAGAAAAAGAAATTTTTGTTTTAGCACCCTGTATAACTCCAATATGTTTGTTTTATTCTTGTACGGTTTTACCTACTGTTTTCTGATAGTCATGCATTCCCTAATGTAGTGTATGGATTTTATTAATACTGATAAATATTGTTCCCTAAATATCTATAACTTCATTTTTTATTAATTGTGAAAATATTGTTTATTAAATATTTAGCAACTTTATTTTCATTCATAGTGATAAATATTATTCCCTAAAAATATAGTAACTTGAACTAAAAATATTGTTCCGTATATATGTAGTAGTGTACGTGTGGTGTTCATGGTATTGATATCTATGAGCAACATCACGCATAACGTTCATGGTGCAACATTGTGTTGTCATTGTGAATTGTGACACAAATGTTGCAGTTGTTGCTACTGCCCAGACCTAGTGCGCTACCTGGCCTAGTGCACTACCAGGCCTAGTGCACTACCAGGCCTCGTACACCACCAGGCCTAGTGCACTACCAGGCCTAGTGCACTACCAGGCCTAGTGCACTACCAGGCCTCGTACACTACCAGGCCTAGTGCACTACCAGGCCTCGTACACTACCAGGCCTCGTACACTACCAGGCCTCGTACACTACCAGGTCTAAGCTTCCCTTTTGTAGTGCTCCCTCCAGCCTCCTTGTGATAAATATCTAAACCATACTGTGTCTTCATTGTCTGTATGATACTTGTCTGTAATTATGATAAATATCTGACTACGCCTAATGATCTGTATGATACTCGTCTGCAGTTATGATAATTATCTGACTATGTCTAATTATCTGTATGATAATTATGTGACTACGCGTAATTATCTGTTTGATAATTGTGTGACTGCGTGTAATTATCTGCATGATAATTATCCGACTACATGTGATAATCTGTATGATAATTATGTGACTGCGCGTAATTATCTGTAAGATAATTATCTGATTGCCGGTAATTATCTGTATGATAATTATGTGACTGCGCTTAATTATGTGAATGAAAATTATTCACAAGAGTTCTGGGTTCACGCACGCAATACAAGGATTGAAGTTCACTCAAAGAAAACGACGAGAAGAAACTTCTAGACTCAATATAATGTAGGAAATATTCAGTTACAAATCAACGGAAAAAATTATAGGTCGATAATCTCGAGTTAGGGTACCATAAAATAGTAACAAATTAAGATGCTGAGTTTGTCAGACCTCACTTTGGTTTGATCGCCGCGGATCAAACCACCAGCCACCTCTTCAGCTGCCCCAACACCCTCACCCACCTGACCCCTCTGGACCTCTGGCTGGACCCGGTGTCCACGGCAGCCTTTCTCTCCAGTGTCCCTTCACTCTCGCCCTACTTCCCTCCTCCTATCCGACCCCCACCCGAGCCTCCCCCGCACCCCTGAGCCTCCCGTATCACCCGCTTGGCAAACAACAACATCATGCCCTCAAACTGACTAATTATTTACCCCAACAAGATTGTATCCTTGATACTTGATATACTGTCAATCATGCCCTCAAACTGATCAATTATTTACCCCAACAAGATTGTATCCTAGATACTGCAAGTACTGTCAATTATGCCCACAAACTGACCTATTATTTACCCCAACAAGATTGTATCCTAGATACTGCAAGTACTGTCAATTATGCCCACAAACTGACCAATTATTTACCCCAACAAGATTGTATCCTAGATACTGCAAGTACTGTCAATTATGCCCACAAACTGACCAATTACTTACCTCAACAAGATTGTATCCTAGATACTGTATGTGATGTCAATCATGCCCTCAAACTAACCAGTCACGTACTATCTTAGTGTTTGTGTGCAGTAGTGAGGAGTGATGAGGTCTAGTGCTGGTTACAAGTTAACTCTAGATCCTACATTTTCGAACTTGTAATTTGAAAAAGAAATTGGTGCTTTATTTCCTTGTCATGTGTGCCTGGTTGTAATATTGTACGAACAAAAAATAAGGCTCGTATTGTAAGGTCTAGTTAAGATAATACTAGTGACGTCTGGCATGAGGTTTATCTGATGAGGACCACACTTCAGTGTTTCTAGGGGACTTCTCGCTCCTCGAGGGATAGGTAGAATTCCTGAGATTCTCTTAATGACTTAGCGAGTCGTGGTTAGCAAATGGCGTTCCTCAAGCACATCCTAGCAACTGATCGCAGGTTCAGCAGCATATCAATACTCAATAGTATTGATAAGCATATCAATACTAAAGCAGCTTACCAATACTAAATGTGATATTGGGAATCTACTGTGAGTTCAGTTTTATAGTTGAGTAGGTCTTTTTCATTTTTCTTTCGCCGCTTGTGACAAAGTGTCACATTCTTTAATCACATAGATTTTCTCTGTTATTTTCCTTATTTTCTTTCTTATTTTTCCTGTGTGATGAGATCTTTCTATGTCTAAGAGACCCGTTATACGCTGCCCAGATTCTGTTTCGCGTTTTCTTTATCGTAAATGCAGGAAAAGTTAAGTGCCAATTAATATAGAAAATCAATTTACTTTCGATTAGTATTGTACTTTGTCAAAAGCATGTGAGCATTTGTTCACATTTTACGGTACTACAGCACCTGAACACACTTTGTTCACACTCGTACTGTTCTACAACGCTTGAACACACTTAGTTCACACACGCACAGTTCTGCAACACCTGAACACACCTTTGCAACACCTGAACACACTTTCTTCACACATGCACAGGTCTGCTACACCTGAACACACTTTGTTCACACACGCGCAGGTTTGCAACACCTGAACATATTTAGTATCCTGTATACGTTCACTGTTGTGTACATGCACTGAAGTCTACGCGCGTAGTTGCAGATTATAACGCTTGGTGGTCATAGTAATGCTTCAGACATTCCTTTGCACCACGACAGATACCCACCTCGACTTGTTCAGTGTGACGTGATGCAGCGTTCAGTATGTCTCGAGTGATGTGTATATAACTGCTTAATAAGTGCCTATTCTGTATTGAATGACTTCCCGACGGTATCAGGTTCATTAAAACTTCAGACTGACGAGTGATGCTGAATGGCTGCTGAGCGTGTCCCTAAGCGTATGTTATTAGTTAAGGAGTCAGAATCTGTAAGCCAACGAGTGGTGCAAACTTCACCTTGAATCTACAACGCTGGTTTAAATGTTGTTCAAGTTCTCAGAGTTTCTTAGAATTTGAAGTATTTGTTTGACCAAGTTTTGGGCTGTCATTTGTGGTTGAAGTTTGAATTATTTATAAACGCTAGGTTCTCGTACGTACAGTGTCTCCAAAAAATGTATACCTTTTTAAAATGGTGTAGTTCAAATACTACTGATGCTAAGAGGTTAGGATGGATCTCACTCGAAAGAGCAAGGTCTAAAGTTTTATTTTTATGGAGGATACGTTGTTACCCACCTTATGTACACCAGTAGTATTCAAACTACAGCCTTTTAAAAATGCATATATTTTTGGGACACGCTATGTGATCCGGGCTTGCGATGACCCTAATTTGGGGATGGAAATACGGGCATTGTAACGTCGCAATGATGCATGCCGACTTGGGTAGGACTCATCCTGCTACCTGGTGCTGTTTCATTGCAAGATGTCGTACACTGACGTGAAAGTACATCAAGCAATGACTTCTGAGAACTTGGATTCTGCTAAACTCATTGCTTAGTGTAGGTCTGAGAACAAGAATTTAACACCCATCATCACGATGACACAGATAATACTGGAAGCGATATCAGTAATATAACTGGAGGAAGGTGAACTCAATACCGTGTTTGGTTAACGTTCTGCTAAGAGATCTTTCTACTGTGTTCTTTGTGATGAGAAGGTGCATTGTCTGTCGTGTTCAACGCGCCTTGGGGACATAGCGCTTCTCAGGATCGGATCGAAATAATGTACATACTCATGGTTCAGTTTATGGGTTTAAATTCAAGGTGAATGAGGTATAATTTTTACTCATTAAAATTTCTCTGGTGGAAGCTTCCGGTGTACCGCTCAAGCAACTTCGTGCATCGTACAGCAGTCTTTCATTCCGTTTCTTCCTGAATACTCTGTGCTCTCTTCCGCTGTTGAAACCTCTTTGGAGCTATAATTTTAATATCTGTTAAGCGTTTTTATCATCTAAAGTATTATTTTTATCCATTATTGAAGTATCGATTAATTTTAAAAAATTGTTTCCACGTTGTCGACTAGTTACGATAAACCTGTCTTCTGCTAGTTAAGGTGCTGTGTAAATCAGGCTCCACTAGTTAAGGTGCAGTGTAAAACAGGCTCTACTAGTTAACTAGTACTAGCGAGAGTCCTGGTTCCACATATTAATATGTTCTCTGTGATGTGACCCATCACTGGGTCCCACTGTGTTAGATGTACCGTGATGTGACCCATCAGTGGTTCCACTGTGTTCCATGTACATACTGTGATGTGACCCACTGATGTGTCTCGTGAGAAAATATTGATATTTTCGTTCAAGAAAAAATACAAGTTTATACTGTGTAAGTGTGGTTTTGAGTGATGCAGTATCGCACTGTGAGTTGGAATTCCACTTAAAAAGTATCGTTACAGGAAACGTGTCAAGATAAGGTACAAAAATACGGTAGCTTATGAATTTTCAGGGGCTATTATTAGGCTACTTGTAATTTAATCTACTCATGTATGGAAAAGGCAGGATTTTGTGGTAGTTATGGGTGGGCCAAAATTACCTCTTTTTTCTATTCACTTTTTCAGGAGTTACATTGTATGGTGGAGTAAATCTGGAGCTTGGAAGTGTAAATAGCAGCCTCTCACTTCTCTGTATTCTGTAGTATTGTGCGGGATGTTCTAGTATTGTGCCGGATGTTCTAGTATTGTACGGGATGTTCTAGTATTGTACGGGATGTTGAAGTATTGTGCAGGATGTTGTAGTATTGTGCAGGATGTTGTAGTATTGTGCAGGATGTTGTAGTATTGTGCAGGATGTTGTGGATGCTGTGAAATTTTGCAGGATACTGTTAGATTTGGCAGAATGTTGTGGGATGTTGCAGAATGCTGTGGGATGCTGTGGGACTCTGCTGGATGTGGGATGATTGGAATGTCGCAGGGTACTGTGGGAAGATACAGGACGTTGTGGGATGCTGCAGGATGTTGTAGGATGCTGTGGGATGCTACAGGATGCTGTGGGGTACTGCAGGATGTTGCAGGATGTTGTAGGATGCTACAGGATGCTGTGGGATTTTGCAGGATGCTGTGGGATGCTGCAGGATGTTGCAGGATGCTACAGGATGACGCTAAGGTTGCTATACGATGCGGTAGATTAACTTGCCAGTCCTCTATGGACCTCTGGCCTGCCTGTGCTACAACAGACATAATTCATTGTAGTCCTACATTCTGAATGCTTTGAGCTAAATGCTTCGTGCACATCATTTGAGGGATATTTTACGCAATATTTTTACAAGTCAAAAGACTTGGGCTTTGTAGGGATAATTATGGACCTTCTCTGAGCTCGTTTTGTTTTCTTCATTCCCCTGTTGAAACCCTTTTCTTGAGGCCACTGGAGTGTGTGTGTTGAGGCTACTGGAGTGTGTGTGTTGAGGCCACTGGAGTGTGTGTGTTGAGGCCACTGGAGTGTGTGTGTTGAGGCCACTGGAGTGTGTGTTGAGGCCACTGGAGTCTGTGTGTTGAGGGAAAATTTTTAATACACGCAAACCTTGTTTTAGCTTGTCCAAGTTGTCGTGTCTGCGAGCCGTGTTTCCGTGCAATTAACAATAACAATTGACAAGAAAGCTATGATATTGTTTATTAATAGTTGCTATTAGTATATAATAAGTGAATAATTATAATTCTATTGTTGATAAGATATATAAGTAACTTAGGACAATCGAGAAATCGTTAAAGAGGCGGTTTTGCTGGACTGAGTTTTTGTGGAAGTTTACATTTTTTGCGAGTATTTTACATTTACATCTGCAATATATTTTATTGTTTACACTCGTGTTTTTTTTTACCGTTTTTGAGATACGTGTTCACTTATTTTATTTCTACTGCAGAGATCAGGACATTTTTTCTGCCCTGTCGCTGAAATTCTTTTATTTTAATTTCCCCCTCTAGAACATCCCAAGTGGGTTATCTTCCTTCGCATCTTGGAGACTTGGCGCTCCTCTGTGACAACTCTAGCTTCTTACCGTAAAATTAGCAACGCTTTCTGGCAGGAATCTGTTGTGGGTTTAGTTAAGTGATAGTTTGCCATCACGGCGGTCGTGTTTCGGGCACTCCTGCTTGCGACACCCAGGTTCGAACCCCATCGCCATCGTCGGTTTTTGTACAGCATCGGTGGACGAGCTACACATCTTGTTTGTAA
>VCRD01003295.1:30036-52489 GCA_006783055.1 Trinorchestia longiramus | reverse complement strand
AGGCTTGCCCGCAGGAAAGTCTTACCATAAACTAGAGGCTTGCCTGCAGGGAAGTCTTACCATAAACTAGAGGCTTGCCCGCAGGGAAGTCTTACCATAAACTAGAGGCTTGCCTGCAGGGAAGTCTGCAGACTAGGGGCTTGACCGCAGGGAAGTCTGCAGACTAGAGGCTTGACCGCAGAGAAGTCTACAGGCTAGGGGCTTGACTGCAGGGAAGTCTGCAGACTAGGTTGACCGCAGGGAAGTCTGCAGACTAGGGGCTTGACAGACCCCCGGATCCCTAGTCAAATAAACGAGTTAACTGAATATTGCAGACATCCGTCGACATATCTACCTATTGAAATTCATTTTCTTGTTTTTAATAATAATTCATTTTCTTGCTTTTTACAAGGCCGTGGAAAAGCAATTGAGGAAGTTTGTTTGTGTATGTGTCGTACGAAGTGTAAGACTGCGTCATATAACATGCTTGACTCTATGCTAAATACACGGGTTTTATTCATCTGAAGTATTGAGTTATGCTTCTACGATTTGTGAGTGCTTTGTGTGAGCAGTAAAAGAAATATGTTAGTGACCACCTGACCTCCAGACCACTTGACCTCCAGACCACCAGACCACTTGTCCACCACCCCACTACGCCTAAAAATTAACTATGAGGTTGAATATCCGACAAAAAGCGCAGCGTGTGAAATTTTTTCCAGCTTGATGTGCGTTGTGTCCTGTTGAACTGTAGCGTGTGTCATGTATAGAATTATCCGCTGCAGTGTGTGTGTCATGTATAGAATTATCCGCTGCAGCGTGTGTCATCTATAGAAGTACCGGTGCAGCGTATGCCATATATGGAAACCCGCTGAAGTGTGTGTCATGTATAGAATTACCCACTTTTTCTTCATATTCTCAATCCTTTCCTCCCGTTTGATTGGCTCTTGCTGTACAGCCGCAGGCAACAGATCTTGTAAGAATATCTGCGGTGGGGGAAGTTTGAGGGTGATGGGGCAGTGGGGCAGGGGTGTGTTTGGGGGCGTGCAGCGGGTGCTGAGGAGGTACCCCGTCACCCGAGGCATGGTCACCTACTCATTGTTGTGGCCTGCATCCAACATCTTCCAGCAAACCCTCGACCCCAACAGAGAGCGCTACGACCCCCTCCAGTGTCTCAGGTGACTGTGGCGATCCCCTCCAGTGTCTCAGGTGACTGTGGCGACCCCCAGTGTCTCAGGTGACTCTAGCGATCTCCTCCAGTGTCTCAGGTGACTGTGTCGACCCTTCCAGGTGATTTATATACACTCGTTTTATGCTCGTTTACACAAGAAAGACTGGCCGAAATCCCCTAAGGCACTGACGAGGATCTTTACAATCTCCTGAGACATCAGGTGATTGATTGTAAAGATCCTCGTCAGTCTCTTAGGGGATTCCGGCCAGTCTTTCTTGTGTAAACGAGCATAAAACGAGTGTATATAAATAATACTATGATACGTTATCATACTTATCACATATTAACAAACGTAATGTGTAAGGTAACATGATGAATCGTTTTGTTGGCGTGTGTCACATATGTTACACATGTTACGTTGTCTACGTGTTGACTGAATTAGTGCTGTTGTTTACAGTAAATTGCAGCAGTTTACTAAGAGAGACTTACTCAGATGTGCTGTATCTTCTTAGGCGTCCTTGAGATGTAAGTAAGCACTTGAGATATAAGTAAAGCACTTGCTCTACTTCAGCAAGAATGTCTTTTTAAGGAGTCTAAAAATTGTCTGCCTCTTCATCCTACTCTGATGAAATACGTGCTTTTGTCTCTTAGTCTCTCATATTCCTTGTTATTGTCTTACCTAGGTGCCTGATTGTACTTGATGGTCTCATCTAGGTTCCTGATTGTTATTGTTTTATCTACGTTCTGATTGTTCTAGTGTTATCCAGGTTCCTGATTGTCTCATCTAGGTTCCTGATCATCTTATCTAGGTTCTTGATGGTTTCATCAAGGTTCCTGACTATTATTATTTTATCTAGGTTTTAATTGTTCTACATACATAGTGTCGTATAGGTTCCTGATGGTGCCATCTAGGTCACTTATTATCTAGGCGCTGATTGTTCTAGTGTCGTTTAGGGTCTTGATGGTGTCATCTAGGTCGCTGATTGTTATCATTTTTCCCAGGTTCCTTGTGACGGGCACCTTCATCACTGCTCCCACCGTTTACGTGTGGGTCAAAATAGCAAGTAAACTGGTCAAAGGCAACTCCTTCAAACACGCCCTCCTCAAGGTGATGTTTTGTAGGTACATACGTGCTGTTCAACTGCCAGGACTAGCGCTGTTGGACATCAATAATTCTTTCCTTACCACATATTAACCAGAAGAGAGCAATGCAACACAAGCTCACGCTGTTCATTGACTGATCATATTGCCGGCAGCGCCTAAACAAGCAGAACCGTAACGTGTTCCCAGAGTTTTAGAACTGTTGAGTGCAGTGCTGGCTTGATGAACACCTTAGCTTTTATTCCAACACACTTTCTCAGAGGATTTCATGGTCCATTTATACGGCAGATGATTTAGTTGTATATGTAATTAACAAACTGATGTAAAGTTTAATGATGTGTTGAGTTAACTCAACGACTATAAGAGTGACAGAAAAGGTATTTGCTCCAGACCTCCATGGATTCTAAGTGTGTAGGATGAAGTCAACTAAAACAGATTTCCTCTTTTACGGAACAGAAGAGAATTGTCTGTATCGCCCTACGCAGGATACCTAAACAATACATAGAATTACTCCACAATGAATTGATCTTAATAATAATAACAACGTACTCATTCCATGTTCCTAACTCCTGGGGCTAGTATATGATTGTGATACAAGCGCGTGACTGAAATGCCTGTGCGGGAGTGAAGTGCGTGTACGTGACTGAATTGACTTACGTGATTGGGGCGTCTGTGCGTGTTTATGCCTTTACTTTAGATGGCATGGGACTTGGGCATCAACCCAAGAATGGGCCAAACGGCTCGTTTCAATTGCCTTATTCCATTCTATTCTATTCTCTATTCCTAACATAAGCCTCCATGAATTCTAAGTGAGTAGGATAGAGTAAACATGAACAGCTTTGGCGTGTGAATGAGCTGCATAATTTATTTGTATGGGTGAGTTACATGAGTGTTTGTGTTCCCTAGCGACCGAGTGCTGGGCTTCAAAATAAAAGCGAACTGAAAAGACAACTTAGCACAAGAGTAACGTCATCATGTGGTCCAGGTGCTTATGGGACTGAGATGTTAATGTGATGAGGAATGTGTGATGCTTCATGTACCTCAGTCATTTAGGTTACACAGTGTGTACAGGGTCACAGAGGGTGTATGGTGTATCTGATGTGTAAGTATGGACGAGCAAAGGGTTGGGTGTAGAGGTATGGGCAAGTATATTTTAATATGATTAATTATCTTGATAAATATTCATTAAATTTACTTTTTGTAAGCTGATTTAGTCTGGATAATTTTGTTCTACTTATGGCCTGTTCGGTGTATTTGCGTCCTGTACGAAGCTGACTATTTGTCATTTTCAGGTTCTTTCTAAATCTTAAGTTTGTTGTCCATCTTGTGCCTACTGTCATTTTTTAGAGACAAAGATAAGTTTTTTTTTAGATTATTTCCAAGTATTAATGCATTTATTCATGAATTCAATTCACCATGTGTATAATTACCCTCGTATTTATATAATTTACCTTCGCATTCATTAACTTTCCCTTGCATACTTTAATTCCCCCTGTATTCTTTTAATTTTTGTGTTATTCACGATGGTGGGCATGACTTGCGTGTTGCAGGCCCTGTACGACATCTCGCTGTTCGCTCCAGTGGGACAGTCGCAGTTCTACTTCTCCATCACGGCACTGGAGGGCAGACCTCTGCGTGACTGCCTCAATGAGGTCAAGCAGAAGCTCATCCCCAGTTGGAAGGTGATGCTTTTTGACCGCTGTTGCAGCGCTGTTGAGCTGCTGTTAGCAGCTCAAAATTTGTACCGCCATCATAAATGTATGTGAATATCCCTATGAATCTATAAATTTTTGAACATGTTACATTTCTTTCCATCAAAAGTTTGAGCGTGAACGGGTTAAAGATGGCCGTGCAAACTCAGTAAAGGCATCATTTTTTCTCCACGGTGATGCCCGTCCACATATGACTCATAAAACCCAACATTGGATCGCATCTTATGGCTGGGAACAACTTGATTGCCCTCGTACAGCCCTGACCTAGCACCTAGTAATTATCATTAGTTTTTGTACTTGAAGAAACACCTTGGTGGTTAGTGCTACGACATCAGAAGGGCCGTGCTGGAGTGATTAGCAAATCCGGCTGCAGATTTCTATGAGCTTGAAAGTCAGAAGCTAGTCAAACAATGTTTTAATATAAGTGAAAATTATTACGAAGAGTATGTTGAGGCTTATACTTTCATTTAATAATGTACCAAATAATAATGGTACCAAAAGTGATGGTAGGAATAACTATAATAGTTATACGAGAATAGTAATAATAGTGAAACTAGAATGGCAATAATAGTGATACGGGAGTGACAATAACAGTGATTATAATGATAATACGAGTGAGTAACATTTAACCACCATGTTTGACGCAGGTTGCGGCGTGCTTCTGGCCCATTGTACAGACGCTGAACTTTGCGTACGTGAAGGAGAGGAACCGCGTAATGGTTGTGTCGGTGGGAAGCTTCGTGTGGACCATGTTCCTGTCGTACATGCATCACACGGACGGCCAGAGTCTGCCTACTTTCCTCAGGCCTAACAAGAAATACACCGAGCCGTAACAGACTTGAAGTTTACGCCCGTAAAATTTGGGGTTACAAGTTGTGAGCGTGACAGTTAAGGCCTACAAATTTCTTTAGTGTACAAGTTTATGCGTACAAGATTGTTTAGCGTACAAGTTTGTTTAGCGTACAAGTTTAGGCCTACAAGTTTGTTTAGGGTACAAGTTTAGGCCTACAAGTTTGTTTAGCGTACAAGTTTAGGCCTACAAGTTTGTTTAGCGTACAAGTTTAGACCTACAAGTTTATTTAGCGAAGACGTTTAGGCCTACAATATTGTTTAACGTACACGTTCATGCCAACAAGTCTTTTTAATCTACAAGAGTAGATCTGTAGGTCATTTTTAATGTACAAGTTCAGACTGGTGAGTTAGTTTTTAACACACATTCAAACCTGCGAGTTATTTTCAAGTCGACAAGTTTATAGTGGGTGTCAAATTTCAGTTAGTTTTTTTACTGCAATATCGTAAAAAAAATTGTTTGAAATAATTTGACATCACGACGATGACATCAGCGAGGTTGTAAGAAAATGACTTTTTTCATGAAATTATTGGAAAAGTCTGTCAACCCTGAGCTGATATATGAAACTAAACGCCTATTTTCCCTATATCATAGCAGCTTCCTCTCTCTCATTAGGGGCTCATCTGAAATCAAACACTTGATTTGTATTTGTCGTGTTTGCATGGCCCTCGACCCCTCTTCTTTCTCTCTTTCCTTCCCCCATCCACCTTCCTTCCCTTCTCTTCCTTGCTTCCTCCCATTCCTTCCCTCCACTCTCTTCCCTCCTGTCTTTTCCTCCTCTCTTTCCCTCTTTTTCCCTCCTTTCTTCCTACCCCTTCCCTCCCTCCAACAGTAAGTGAGATCGAAACGCAGGGCTCTTTCATTACACGTTCTTGCCTGCAGATTAAGTCACAACTTTTATAAATTTATGTCAAATACGTATACCTAACACCTCGCGCAGAAGCTGTTACCCACCCACCACTCTTGGTGTCTAGCAGAGATGCTTGATATTTTGTGCAGTGTCCGTACTGATAGTACTCATAGTAATCTTAGTCTGTATTGATAGTACTGATAGTCCTTACTGGTAGTACTGATAGTCAGTATCTGTTTACTCCTATCGCTGTGTGTTTCAATAGGTTAGCTGTGTTGGAGCTTTTTATTGAAACATCTGGCTAAGATGATGATGAACGAGGATGAGTTAAAACAACATGTCCCTATCCAACATTTCAATGCAATGCGCACTCTTTTCGCCGTGATGTTGATTTAACATTCTGATGTTGAGAAATAGCTCTTCCCGAATGTTGCTCAATATGTTGAGCAACAATCCCACTGTTCTATTAAGCCTGTAGTTAAATTATGATGTATCTAATTCACACATGAATGTTTTATCGACAGATTCTCTAGTATCTCGAGTTATAAATGACTTGAAATCTGCAAAAGACTATTTAAATCTAAATTTAAATCTGCAAATATATTTAAACAATTATCATCGGTACTGTATGTGACCACTACCACTAGCACGACAAACTAGTTAGAAAAAGCGTCAAAATACGAGCTGGATATTGGGTTTCATTGCAAGAAACTTTGAATGCAAGTTAAAAAACATAATATAACCACTCTATAAAAAGTTAGTCCATCCACATCTGGAATATGAAATGTAACTCGCGTCTCTTCCCCTACGAAGAAATATTAATAAAATGGAGAAAACTCACTACAAAACAACGAAAATTATTACTGAATTCCGCAACATCAGCTATGAAAGATGTCTTCAGCAGCCAGAGCTCATCTCCTTAGAACAAAGAAGACTACAAGGACAACTCATCGAGACTTGTTAATATCACAACAGCTTAACGATGTTACTCTGGAAAGCTTTTTCAACTGAGACGATAACATGCGAGTCAGAAAAAATGGCTAAAAACTAATAATAAGAAACTTAAAGACGTCCCAGGTTCTAAACTTCTTTCAAGTTAAAGTTGCCAGCATCTGGAACCAGCAACCCGAAAATATCGTTTCTGTTGGCACTATGAACACGTTCAAAAATCATCTTTACAAATATTGGATAAAAGAAATCCCAGTACATATTAGTAATTACTGATTACGGGTATAAGAAAGACTTCGGTATCATTTTAGACGGCGTGGAACTAGAATAGCAACTCAAGATTCTATTCTACATCATTTAAAAGGACGTGTGAGGCTTGCGAACATATTTGTTGCACTAACGTATGATTCACACATGTCACATCTTTCTCCCATGGAAAAGTGTTCATGTACGTTACAATAAAGTTTAACGATAACATGTTCTGCAATATTTTTCATGATGCGTTTCTTACTTCTGCAACATCAATGAGTATTGTGTGCGTGCGAACTAAGCATGAGAACTGTCACGGTGTCTACCTAATTTAATTTCACTCTTAGCTACCTAATTTCATTGCCAACTACTCTGAGTTTGTAACTGCCTAGTGAATTTGTAACTACCTAGTGAGTTTTTAATTACCTAACGAGCTTCATGGAAGGTCACAATGCCGTCGATTGCTACTGCTCTCCAAACCATTTCTCTGACCGCCCTAGTGAAGGCCTGGTTGTACGTTACAAAACATGGGACCTTGTGGTCCGGTTAGAATGAGAGCGTTATTCAGACAGGTACATGCCTGAAGAGCCTAACTTAGAGTTTTTTGTTCTGTGAGATGGAAAAATTCCTTACGTGCTTGGCAGGTGATGGCAACGTGTTACGAGCCAATGTACAAAAATCTGTTATGCATCTATTGGACAGTAGATAAAAAGTGTTTATGCTAATGTGTTTCTAAAATGTTAGTGTTTGTGTGAGAAGCTTTCAATTCTTCATTAAATTTGGCTATTTGAACGCATTCATTTCTATTCGTGGCCAATTTACTCGGCGCTCTTATTACTCACTCAAATTCAATTCATTGGAAAACTTAAATTGAAGACATCCAACTTAAATAGGAACATACATGGGTGAAACTACTCAATTTTCATACATATTTGGACTGTCTTGGAACTCCCTAGCCTCACCAGGTGCACACGCTGAATACTTTCGCGAAATAGAATAAATAGAATATTGCAGCAGAAAGAGCCAAGTGGTCGGTTTTTGGGTTACTACAAAGTCCCATACCGTCAGTCAGCAATCACGCACAGGCACCAGTACACACTGTGGGTTACCCGTGGTGTAGTCGCAGGAGGCAGTTGCCAGAGAGCGCCATATGATTCATCACACTTCAGTGGTGAAGGGTCACCACCGACTGACTTGAGTTATCTCGCCTTGTTTTAGCTGAGTGAAGTAGCAAAGAAAAAAAAACGAGTTAGTGAGCAGTACGTGGGGTAACCAGCTGAACTGGAGCGCGGTACCCCAAGCCATTTCTTTGTTTATTTTTTGAAACTATATATATATATATATTGTGCATCAAATTTAAAGGAAATGCTCTACATTTCTCATCCTTTATGTTGGTGTGAGACCCTGAAGTTCCTCCGTGTTCACTAACGTATCAAATGTTGCTTGGACTTTATTATAGACTAGTATACGTATGTTCACTTGTGGTGCTTGCTAGAGAGGGTCACCTGTGTTGTTTAAGTTATCATCCGTATGTGTGGGAAATTAATCAAAAACACTTGTCGTCAGGAAGTAACATGGGTATTTTTGTTGAAAACTTGAATTTTTCAAGTCGCTTCTATAACATATACGTATGTATATATGTTATATATATGTTTTATCACATATGTAGTCAACATATGTTTATGTATTTTTGTTCATGGTTATTTATATGCGTCAAAGTTTTCATTTAACTTTACTCGTTAAAACTTTTTAAACTCGGCCAAGTATCATTTTCTAGGTGTGAGGATGTGCGAAGAGCTGGTAGTACGCGAGTGGTAATTCTTTCGTAATTGTAGTGTAGTAATTCGTTTATTATTTTGGTGTGGTAATTCGTTGGCAATTGTAGGGTGGTAATTCGTTTGTTATTCTGGTGTGGTAATTCTTTGATAATTGTGTGGTAATTCGTTTGTTATTCCGGTGTGGTAATTCTTTGATAACACTGGTCAACATGATATTTCTGGCAAAAGACTTTAAACCAAATTCTAACTAAATTTGAGCTACTGATCCCGAATATGAACTTAGTTTTTGTCTATCACATCAGGATTTCGAGTTATATCATGTTTCATTTTTTTATGAAACTAACTCATCAGCCTATGCATCGAAGGTTGCATGATAAAAGCACGTGATTTTTTAGTACTACGTTTTGTGTATTCTTAATCAAGAAGTAACAAAGATTACGAAGTCCATGTACAGCAAATTAAATATAGTGAGAAAATTAAAATAGAAAATATAAAAGTACATATATATAATGCACAGATAAATGGCAAATGGCAGTTATCTGAACTTTCTTTTCTTGGCTGATCTCTGATGTACAGCTTCTCGGTTGCCTCTCATCAAGCTCTAGCAATAATCCACCATCATATGTGAGTCCCACCGGCCTCGATACCGTTCTTCCATTGTTTTAATGTCCTGATGAAAACACTCCCCTGTTCTTCGCTTACATCCCCTAAGGTTCTCCGGAAAATTGTCCAAATGGCTGTGTAAATAGTGAATCTTGATACTCGTTCTACATCCAAGACCATGCAGGCTCATTAATAGCTCTTCCACAATCTCTTCATAGTCGTATACTTTCTTATTCCCTAGAAAATTCTGCACCACATTACAAACTGTATTCCAAGCTCTTTCTTCTGTTTCATTTATTGATGTGATAAAATTTGGATCCCTCATAATTGTTCTTATTTGAGGTCCATCAAATATTCCAGCTTTTTCAAAAATTGAACATATATAGCTGAAGCATTCTCCACTGCAATCAAGAGTTTTGACGAACTGCTTCATCAATCCAAGTTTTATGTTCAAGGGGAGGAAAGACAATGTTCTTCCTATCCACTTGAGAATCATTCATGACATTCTTATCGCCAGATGCCAAACTCTGTCGCTTAGGCCATTCATTTTTCACTCGATGCTCTGTTGTGCCAGTAACACAGAAAACGAGGGTATTTTGTGTACCCTCCTTGCTGACCAAAAAGAAAGTTAACCATTTTCAAATCGACACAAATTAACCACCCATTAATATGATATTGCAACCTCTCTAGAACAATCTTGATGTTGTTATATTCTTCTTTAAGTTTCACGGAATGACCTATTGGTACAGAGCCATACTTATTTCCATTGTGTAACAGAACACATTTCAAAGTTCTTTTGGAACTATCAATAAAAACCTCCAATCCCTTGAATCATATACTGGAAGTCCCAAAAAGAGAAGTAGCCCTTCTACATTAGTACAATAGACAAGCTGGCCATCTGAATGGAAGTACTTACGCAGTTTTGCTTCCCTGTTACGATAAAATGAGACACTTGTGCAGGGTTTCAATATTCGATTGTCTTGTAGTCTTGAAGCCAACAGTTCAGCAGACTCTTTTGGTAGATAAAAATCTCTAACTAAATCATTTAAAGCAGACTGAGTAAGCAGAATTGGTTTGTCACAATCTTTACCACATGGCTGAAAAATATCTGTAGTGTCTTCTTCATCACTAGAATAAGATGACCAGAGATCAGTGTCATCAATTTTTTGGAAGCTCATTAAATATTGGTACAGGTATTTCTTCACCATGGCCAACTGGTCGAATAGTTAAAGGGATACTTGGGTATTGCAAATATTGCTTATTTTTTTATTGAGATCTTTTACATTGGCGAGCCAGAAATAGCAGTCATCTAAATGATTACTTGATTCTCTTCGAACCATAGGCACTCCAAACTTAAGTTTAGCGTTCTTTCCTTGAGACCATGATCTCGACGCCTCAACACAGGTTTTTCACACTCTGTGAGGAGCCCAATGCTTGCCTTGGTCTCCAAATGGTACTTTGAAGTACGCAAAATACACGCTCTTAACAAAGTCAGTAATGTTGCGCCTCTGAGTCTTCAAAGTAATGCTTCCGCAGATGTAGCTAAATATATTTGGATCATTTGAGCACTGTCTTCTGTGAGATGTAGAGGTCATTGTTAGATCAGCAACACATCCTGCAGACAAGTACAAGAAAAAAGTTGGTAGCTGCCTGAGTTGTTCCCTGAATTTCTACCCATTCCTCCACACCTTAGGCATTGTTTTACGAAAACAAAACAAATAAACAGGAGGATAAAAATAAATATCACGCAAAAACGTGATGTGATAGAGGAAATATAAGATCAGATTTGAATTCTGCACCTTCAAATTAGTCTAAAACTATTCTTAAATTTTATGCCAGAGATTTTTTTGTATACCAGTGTAATTGTTGTGTGGTAATTCTTTGGTAATCGCAGTGTGGTAATTCTTTGATAATCGCAGTGTGATAATTCTTTGATAATCGTAGTGATTTTCTTTGCGCTCGACTAGCAAGGAGACAGAATCCAAAGGGGCCGTGAGGAAAAGAACTTATATCTATCTATATAATACAGTGCAACTCCATCTCTCTCTATCTATCTGTATGTCTGTCCCATTACTTCCTATCACTGAAGAAAAATTATTGAACTTGAATCAGAACGGTTATACATGTATCATAAACATTGTGTTGTGCATACCAAAAACGCTGGATTACAATAAAATATGCCATTTTTTCCCATTAGTCGCCTTCTTCTACACTGTCATGTTATTGGTAGATAAGATACAGAATGTAAGTTTTGTATGTTTTCATGAAAAGTATTCAGGTTCTGATAGTACCATTGGTAAAACGAAAAAGTATTCAGGAAAAAAAGGATTCTGGTTCTGATATTACCACAGGTAAAACTGAAAAACGTATTTTATTTCATAGATCCTTAATCTTATCACTTTTAAATCGAAAAATTTTCACGGATGCTATCTACGCCATGTTATCGGAAGAGAAGATACAGAATAAAAGTTTTGTATATATGTACTAGTAGACCCACCCGTGTAAAAATTCACGTATTTTTTACTGACTTTTATTCGTTTCGGTTTTACTAGTAGACGCGGGCTTTGCGCATGAGTTTCCACATTGAAGGATGTTCCTTTGGTATCCACAATACAATGCTTACAATACATGTATACCCGTTCCATTGAAAAGTCAACACTTAGCATAAGATAAACAGTTTATTTCAGCATGCAGCATTTCAACTTTCGAGCATATATTCCAGATACCATATTTGCCGTCGTAATTCAGGGATCAAATTTAATGGAATCTCATCTTGTTATTCAGTATACGAATTTTCTCCTTTTTAAATCCCTAAGGAAATCCTTAATCCTTTTCCTAGGCTAAGTATAGACTTCCCAATGGAACGGGTATACGTGTATTGAAAGCATTGAATTGTGGATACAAAAAGCGCCTGATTACTATGAAATATGCGAGTTTTTTTGTTACTAGGCTTCTTCCCTTTATATGTGGAAACTCCTCAAACGCGGCGTCGATAAGCAAATGAACGAAAGAAATTCATCAAAAATACTTGAATTTTTTCACATGCGGACCTACTTGAAAATAATTAGGCTAAAATTTTTTGAGAAGATTAGTTAAAATAACATTATTTAGTAGGGTGATGACTGTAGAAGGTAGGAAATATCAGATCTAGCGAAAAAGTTAGTAGTCCAGTAGAATAGATGCAGTTTCAGTAGTCTGTCCAATACGTGAGCAGTGGAGTGGAATGAGTGGTGTTTTGTTCACCACTCACCTGCGTCAAGTGAGTGGTGCATCGAGGCTGTTGGGAACAGGTCGTGAAGGAAGGAAGAGAAGCAATGTGATTCAACTTTAGTCAGCAGAGCTGGTTTTGAGACTGTGTTGCGAATGTAAAATTTTAGCTGCACTCTTTTTCCATGTCACGTTTATTGAAGCATTGAATACTTGTCCATGCAGTGCCGAGCCTTTAGGTCAGTTGAGTTTTCACTCGAGTTGACATGAGCGATGATGGACGGGTTGGATGACATAATACTGAACGTAGTTGGCATACTGAAGCTCGGGGAGACTTGAAGCTATGTTTATTTTGTCATCCACGCTTTTGTGGATAAGCTTGTAGTTCTCGTGAGGTGTGCTGGAGCCCAGGGAATCCAACCGATGTTTTCTATTATTTTGGATAGTAAATCTGCTTTTTTATTAATCTCCTCTCTTCAAGATGCCCTTTCTTTTTGTTACAATTAACCTGAACGGTTATAATTTAATTTTTTCCAGTCGTCATTTCGTTGTTTTTTCAGCGTCTGCGAAAGTATATTCAACTTGTTCTGGTGTATTGAAATGGTTATTGTGTAAATAATTGTCGTGTAAATAAATGTTTAATGCGCATATAAATTTCAAGTATTTTCCGTACGTGCCAAAGCGAAATTAATACTAAGATGGTAAATAAAATTTCAAAACAAGCACTAAAAATTGAGAATTACATTTTTCCTTTTATTTTTGTTCACTAGATTGTAATCTCAATATCCTCCTTGCCGGAAACCCTCTCATTCCCATTGGTTTTAGAGGGATTTTCTACAAAATAAGAACGCCTGTAGAGATAAATCGCTAAATTGGCTGTGCTGGAGCTCTTCAAATATCATTTTTTGATCTATTTTTATTTATTTAAAAAGCTGAAAACGATGGAATGTTAAAGGCATTCTTCTTCTGTGTCACTTCCAACATTCATTATTTATTGTTGCTTCGATGCTCATACGTAAACAAGGAATGATTATCATGTAGTATTTGTGTATATAATAAAATGTAGAACGCAGTACATTCGGTGTTATTTTCCTTCGTTTTCATCACTGCATGCAATAAAAATTACGGAGTTTTACAGTATTTGTAAGCGTGGGTCATCACTGCGTCCGAAATTAACTACTGTAAATGTTTTATACAGGGTGTCTCAAAAAAATGTACTCACCCTTTAACCGTTGCTAACATGCTGTCTTCTTTGTGTTGCAGGTGTGAGGTTCGAACCTTTGCGAACATGATTAAATGTGATTAAAGAATCATGTTCGCAAAGGTTCGAACCTCACACCTGCAACACAAAGAAGACAGCATGTTAGCAACGGTTAAAGGGTGAGTACATTCTTTTGAGACACCCTGTAGGTATATCACCAATGAGTCATAAATAACTTCTAAATTAATGCTCGTGCAGTATAATGTTCTTCACAAAAGTTCGAATCACTAATTTGTTGTAAAGAGCTGAAGATTTAGTACAAGTAAGTATTTAAATTAATGGATGAGAAGTATACATAAGGCAAGAAGTACGAAGTATTGTTTCTTCATCAGAGATGAAAATTACTGTGTTTAGAGCTCTCCATTTCGTGAACTATTACTTTCCTAATTTTTTAGCTTTACGCAATTGTTCAAGTTGATTAAATGTTGAATTCTCAAAACGTTGGTATTCATTTCACTAGAAGCAATACTCAATCGCACTACTCTAGTACTGCACCAGCCAGGAGGTAGTTATATGGAGACACGTTTTACAGCTGGGTATTGTTTTCCTGAAATGATGACAAACTTTTTGAGAATTTTAGCATGTAATAAACGATTGCAAAAATTATTGCGAGCGTGGAACACAAATTATGTATTCATTGCCAGAAAAATAGGTCCATTTTTTAAAACATGGATTTCTGCACTAGACCCCATGCCCGGCAGAGGCGTCTACTCATGTTCTCCAGATGTTTTTTCTCACCTACACGCGTTTACATTACAAAATACGATTTTAACCATGAAAAATTGAAAAAAGAAATACAGCTTAGATATGCATTGAGCATAAGATCAGCCACACTAACATGAACAAAAAATTGATTAAAAGTGAAATTATTTCCATGATTTACGGAAATCCTGGCTGATGAAGGTGTTACGGAGACAGTGATGTGCAACACGCTGTGCACTGAGACTTGGACTTGACCTTTAACAAACCATTGCAGATGCCTGCTATTACTAATACAAAGAACAGTCTTATTTAATTATTACTTCCAGATTATCAATTCTCACGTGTTAAGCGAAAATTTGTCGTGCCTGATTAACCCTGAGCATAATATCCAGCCTAATGATTTGCTTATCTGAGGTACGAACAGCGGTGAGCTTAGTTTAATAGTTGTTTACCTTACCTGACTTACTAGTCATTTACCTTACCTGACTTACTAGTTATTTACATCACCTGACCTAATTCCTTCATTGTTGACAAGTAGCATTCAAATGAACAGTTTACTGCCAGGTTTATCGTGATTATTCAAAATAGGTAAATTACGTCCTCTCTGACGACCGTTAACAGATGTTATTAATTAATTCATTGACGCACCTACCAGTTTAACTGTTCCATGTCTAACTGAGTTTCTAACTAGATTACCGTAGTAATCCTTGGTAATCTGTGGTAATCCATACTGCAGCTATCATGTACTGTTTTTTTCATGCCTTATTACCAGTTACTTGCCTGACTGGCAATTACTTGATTGATAAGACAAGTCAATTGCCAAGGCAAGTAATTACTAATTCGTAGGTTACTCATCTGATTAGCAGTTATTTGCATGATAAGCAGTAACTTACCTGATTAACAGTTACTTTCCTGATAACCATATTATTTGAATAAGCCTAACGGTTTCATGCCAGAGTAATTATTCTTCAGAAGATGTAGACTTCGCGCTTTTGTTGAAGCTTCAACAAATTTCAAATCCACGTAGCGAACTAAAATTTGTATTTTCTGTTTGAAAATTTTATTGCTGTTTTATTATTGGTGTATAAATATTTAAATTTATGTATATATATATATATATATATATATATATATATATATATATATATATATATATATATATATATATATATATATATCGCCTGCTCGCCAACTAGCTATTAAAATAGTCCCTCAAAATATCAGCCATATTTTCCTGAAATTTTATATTTGTGAGCAGCCTTCAGTTTTTTATTTATTTTACTTTCAACTCGTTCACCTGATAGAAGCTTCACTTTCAAGACCTTAGAAAAGTATTAATACGTTCAGATACGTGTATCTTGTTAGCGTTTTTGTTATATAGGAAGTTAGAGGCACACTTGTCAGCTAGACAGTCGTGAGGTCAACCTATGGTTCAACATATTTGACTGCATTATATCCAATAGGACGAAAACTATTTGCAATAGATATTGAGCGGAACTGTAGCTTTACCTAGAAAATGCTCGTCATTTTGTCCTGTTACATAATTAACATTAAACATGCGAATATCACATCTCGCAAAATAAAACTTTAGTACTTTTAGTTTTCAAGTACCGCGAGTTCAACATTGAATAAATAAGTAAAAAGCAAATAATGAAAACACAGGTAATTTTTGTAGATGCTTTCATTTGATCTGGCAGTGGACGTCAACGATCTAGAACTGTGCATAAGCTGATGCAGAACAATTACACATTTTACATCGAAAGATGTTCCCACAACTGCACACCTAACGTCACAAGACATCACTACAAATTACGTTTGATGTTCAGCGATTCTAATTGGTTAATTCAAAAATATATTTCTCCTGTTTTTTAACTTATATGTATTACGATTTTTCGTACATTAATATGCCTTTTCAACTATTCCATTAATAGAATATAAATAGATTCTATATTTGCCCAAATATCTCTTAAGAAATCGTTACCAGGAAAGAAGAGCGAATATGAGCCAAGAAGAGATAATTGAGCATAATTCAAGTATAAGAGCATGAAACCAAGAACGAAGGCTGAACACAATTCAAACAAATATCGAACAATTTAATATAGGTCTCATGAATGTCATTTGTCGCTTCTGTTCTGCTTTTAGATTTCAAGGAGAGCTACTAAATTGCTGTCACATTGGAAAAGTTCGCTTGCCCTCTTTACAAGGATGCCCTCTACTACTTCGAAGATTGTTGGAGTGTGATAATCATGAAGCAAGAAATTACCGAGACAACATTAGAAATTACATTGCAGCATTTTCATTTGCTTCTTTTGGTGCAGGTACTTAACCTTATATGTTAATTATTGAAATCGTGTAATCTACAAAGGGTTCCTGCTAGTATAAATAAATATATAAATAAATATATAAACACACGACGGTCATTCTTAGAATTAGATAAAAAGATGCTTGTACTGATATCACTGAAACAGAATTTGATTTTAAAATCATATGATGAATTTTTAAAAAGGAATTAACGTAAACAGTTAAAAATCAGGTGCAGTCAGCATTCAATCATCGTAGTTTTCCAGGTAACTCGTTTGTTTTATTCGTATGTGCGGGTGTGAAACTCTTGAAAAAGACACCTTCTGCTTGGTTAAAATCGAACAACTAAAACTCGTACCTGAAAATGCTTAACATAAAATTGAAGACAACAATGCGCTATCTGTTTTGGCACAGAGACAATTTTAATTTTATTAATAGTCGTTAGTCAAACTGATACAAATATTTTTCTGAAGACTTATTGCATCCACTGTTTTTTTAAATCTAAGCTAAAGTAAACCAGAGGTTCTTTTTCCGTGAACCAGAATGTTGAGCGCGCTACACACACGCAGGAGGCGTCTTCAAAGTTCACCGATGGTTCAGCAATGGCCGAATTCTGTCCGTACTCTTGGTGTTCTCTTTCCTTAATCTGGAATGGCCACAACTCAGCTGTTCCATGCCGGCACTTACCGAGCTTGCTTAACCTATGCATACCAAGCAACACAGCTCCTCTTTGCTGCCTTCACTCCACAGCCACTTCTACTTCCCCCTTGAGAAGGAAGTGCGAAAAAGATGCTCGGGGCTGAATGTCCGCCCTTTCGTTCTAACAAGATTGCTGTTCGAGTGCCTATCGATTGCGCTGTCGGTATTGATCTTGAAATTCACGAGAGCAAATCATGCACACAAGTAAGTGTTTTTCCTCTAATTGCACAGAAGTCAGCCTTGCTTTACAAGTCACACTTACAACGATGTGAAAATACAGTCTGTTGTATAAAGTAGTATTTATTCCTTTAATTTTGTGACTGTTTACAGCTTCTCCGAACATAAAATAGACTGGATATGTCGTACTAAAAAACCCTTCACTTTTACTATATATTGAAATGCGATAACGATGGTTATACAAAGACAAAGAATAATTCCGTGCTAAAATCTATAAAAAATATTGTAATGACTACAGAACTCAACATATAGATTTTGAACCGACTTTAAAGAAATGCAGAATGTTTCTCAATGATCACAATTGTATTACAAGATGTGTCACAGATACAGATTATCACAGTTTCTTAAGATCTATCACAGATACACAATAACATGAACTAGTGTTATGCATCAGAAATACAGAGCAAAATGAATTAGTGTGCTAAGCATATCAATGGAAACGAGTGAATTACCAAATGCTCATTAATATTTTTAGTTTAAAATTAAGCTTAAAATGAAGTACATCAGACAAAAATGAAGCACCGGTACATTGATGTGTTGGAATAACAAACAAATTGGGAGAAGCATTTAATGTTGTGGCATTTTGATCTACTTTTGAATGGCCACTTTCAAGTCCAGATCATGCACCATGCGATTACTTCTTGTTGGACCGTGTGGAGGAACAAGTCTTTAAAGCACGACCGCCATCTTTAGAAATCTTGCGTTAATGAATTGAGGAATTTGATGCATTGAAAAGTAATCAGATGGAATAAAAAGCACTAAAATGTCATAATAAATTCAGTAGCTACGTGTATGTATTCAGCGTAATGGTAGGCCTGTATGTAGAAGAAGACTTGAACTAAAAATACCAGATGAAATTATTTTGATAGCTAGAACTCAATTTTCATATAATAAATAAAATAAAAGTAAAATCTTTTTTGTATTTACCGCTGATGTGAGCGAGTAATCTTCACTAAGCAGTTACTGCAACTGTTCGTTCAGATTAGTGTGGGTGATTTTTTCTTTCATTTGTATTCGTGATTATTTTCATTATTATGCAGAACAAAATATTTTCAATATAACAAATATATTTAGATTTTATTTTGAACCTGAAATATGGGTTTTCAAATGATAGGGACCATTTTTTTGCAATACCCTGTGTATATATTGTATATATCGATAACATGAACCAGCGATTTATCTCCAGCGAGTTCTACTTCAGGATCCCTGTCTAGATAACGACAAAGTAAGAGAGTTAGCGTCCGTATGTTGCATTCTTGTGGAAACTTAGTTCAATTATGTACCTATAATGTACACTAAACATATTCTGATGAAGTGTAACTTATATATATATATATATATGTACATATATATATAAGGCATTTAGGAATAAAAATTAATAATCAGAAACAAATACTGAAGAAAAAATTAAAGTCCCTTAATGTATTCCTAGCATGACTACATTCAAGTATTTTGCCTACAAAAGCTCATCAAAGTTTCATTTAAAATCCGTCAAACTTAATGAAACAAATAATTGTGAAGAATATGAAAGTATTATTCCAAAGGGTTTTCATTCATCATTTTCGTACAAATAGTCGATTACCATAAATGTGCATTCACTACGCGTAAACCTGAAAAGATAATAAAAATTTTCCACGTTTCCAGAAATATGTACATAAGCACAACAAGCCCACAATGTCAGTCGTTGTCAAGACTCACAAGCTTCGTACTTTGGTAAATTCTCCGCTGTCAAACTGGACAGGGATATTTTTGCCTCGCACTCCGTGCATGCATAATTTGGGAACAAAACTCAGCAGGTTTGAGTATGTTTTGCATCATGGTGTAGGATCGTTGAGAAAGGAGGTGATCCTGAGGAAAGCGCGTTCTTATCAGGAGACTGAGGCTGCTTGCGGCGCGTGTGCACCTCCGTGCATACCAAAAGCGCGTCAGTTTTTCCAGGTTTTCGAAACTGGCTTCCAGAACGCGGAGTCGCTGCTGCAAGTGCGGAGGGAAGCCCACAATTAGAGCCTGATGGATAGTAACGGTGAGCAGAAAACAGGTTTTCTGGAAGCTAAGAAAAAGTGCTATACTATGTATTGATGGATAACACTTGCAGCGCACTTCGAAACGATGTCTGGACTGACAGTGCACTTGGAAACCATGTGTGGACTGATAGTTCACTTGGAAAAGATGTGTGGACTGATAGTTCACTTGGAAAAGATGTGTGGACTGATAGTTCACTTGGAAAAGATGTGCTGACTGATAGTTCACTTGGGAAAGATGTGTCGACTGATAGTTCACTTGGAAGCGATGTGCGGACTGATAGTGCACTTGGAAACGTTGCCTATGCACGCCATACTAAACGAAAATGTCCAGATAATGGCTGAAGATCTAAATAGTAGAATAGCAATTGTAGAGTTCCATAAGTTAGGGAAGTCACCAAGGGACATTGCCAAATCACTAAATGTGAACAGAATGCTGGTTTGGAGAACACTTAAGCGATTCGAAGAGACTGGGAAGCTAGCTAATAGGCCAGGGCAAGGTTGCCCTCGAACAGGTCGAATATCAAAATTGGTCAAATCCACCAGGGTAAACCTGAGGAGCTGAGGAAGAATGGGCAAAAATCCCCCAAACAATCATTCGTGACTCATGTCAAGCATTCTCCAAACGTTTGCAGCAGGTTATCGACGCTGAGCGAAAGCATATTGAATAAATTATAGATATTTGGAAATATTAATAATTTATCAACTTGTTTATTTTAGTTTGATTTCTATAATTTGATTGAATTAATAAATGTGGGCAAAAAAAGTTGTAACGACTATTATTGAATACCCTGTAGAGAAGATGTAGCAAAATTTCATAATTCAGACTTTGCAGCTTGTCGACCGTAGCTCTAGAGGTGTGGGGTTGAGCATTATCGTGAAGCAGAATTGGTCCATCTCTATTCACCAGTCTTGGATGCTTTTTCTTCAATTTTTCATGCACACGATCAATGTCTTGACAATAAGATGCTGCTGTTACAGTATCGCCTCGTTGCAAAAATGAAACATGACATTTTCTTTACAGACCACCAAACAGTGACCATTATCTCTTTCGGGTGCAATGGCGCTTTCGGATAGTGTTTAGGTGACTCTTATGCGTCTAACCACTGTCCAGTTCTTTTGCTGTTATCGAAGATTATCCATTTCTTATCACGTATAATGATCCGATTCAAAAATGGATTTCTTTCGAGCCGAGAAACCAACATTGAGCACTTTGTAAGTCGCCTGTTCCTTTGTTTTTTGTTAAGTTGATGTGGAACAAACCTGTTCATCTTTTTGACTTTTCCATTTTTTAAGTGTCGAGAAACAATTGAACAAGATGAGTTGAGTTCTGATGAAATTCTTCGAACTTTAGTTCTCGGATTTTGTTCAACCAAATTCTTCAATTCACCATGACATTTCGTCATGGTGAATTGATGAATTTGGTTTTTAATATTATTAATATTTCCAAATATCTATAATTTATTCAATATGCTTTCGCTCAGCGTCGATAACCTGCTGCAAACGTTTGGAGAATGCTTGACATGAGTCACGAATGATTGTTTGGTTTTGTCTCCTGTTTGGTTCATTGATAATGCTCTCGGTTCCTGTACGAAATCTTTAACACATCTCTGAACAGTTCTGATATCAACAACATCGGTACGAAAAGCTCGATTGATGTTTCGTAAGGCTTCGGCTGCCAAGTGACCCGACTTGTATTCGTACAAGAATATAACTCGATATTGTTCTGTTGGACTACGAGCAGTGATTATAAAGAAAATTTTTATCTCGAATAAAAGATCCTCACGATTAACCATATGCATACAAATAGTATAGTCAGGCATATGTTTAGTTGATAAAAACTATTCTAAATACATTTCATGTGAGACAATATTATATAGTAAAGGTAGCAAAACTATTATTTCCAGGATTATTTTTTCAGCTTTTCTTGCACTATCTAGAAAAATATGCAAAATTTAAATGATTCCAACCCGAGCTTAGAGTTCATCTACACGAGTGAATGATGGTTTGACATTTTGAGCTATAATTGCACATAAAATTAAAAAAACTTTGACCTATTTTCTTCATTCCAGCACATGCATAAAATTTTGGCCGGATGATCAGAAATTTGAAATATTTTTGTAGTGTATCTGTTGATTAATACCGTTTTTTACAGAGACCGTATTTAATTTGTTTAGTATACTAAACACGCACATATAAGTTCAGTCTTAAAAATGTTCAGCTACAGTTCTTTAAAATGATTACAAAATAGGTCTCCACTTCGGAAGCTCATTTATTTAAAGCAATCATCGGAATTCATAGCTGTCGAGTAAATAAATCATTCAGCTCTTCCATTCATCAAAAAGAAAGGCCTGGAAGCTCATCAAGCGAAACCTCCGATAAACGAACGCTAAATTTACAAGCCGAAACACCCGATAAAGAGGCGCTAAATTTAGTAGCGAGTTTGATTTACGAGTGAGCAGCTGGAGACTGAGTGAGCTGTAGCTCCCCTTTGTTTTATTTGCGTCAAGTGAGGTGCTTGTCGGGGCAAAAAAGCGTTCGAGTTGCGCAGCTTTTCCTTTTTAAAAGAGAGAAAAAAATGCAGCGTGCGTGCAGTCGTAGCGCGATGCTGGATTTAAAAGGCAATCTCGTGTAGCTGTGATACGACCCTTGCACATATACATACATATAATGCTTCGAGTTCTCGTGTACACAATGCTTCGAGTTCTCGTGTACATAATACTTCGAGTTCTCGTGTACACAATGCTTCGAGTTCTCGTGTACACAATACTTCGAGTTCTCGTGTAC
>VCRD01003294.1:33829-44876 GCA_006783055.1 Trinorchestia longiramus | reverse complement strand
CATCGTGTCTGCAACACATCGTGTCTGCAACACATCGTGTCTGCAACACATCGTGTCTGCAACACATCGTGTCTGCAACACATCGTGTCTGCAACACATCGTGTCTGCAACACATCGTGTCTGCAACACATCGTGTCTGCAACACAGCGTGTCTGCAACACAGCGTGCCTGCAACTCAGCGTGCCTGCAACACAGTGTGTCTGCAACACAGCGTGTCTACAACACGTGTCTGAAACACATTTTTATAATAATAATAAGTATCGTGCACCGCAAATAATTCCACGAGTTTCACAGCTGTAGCACAGATGAAAGAATTACTTCAGCGCAACGAGCAGCTCAAATGAATAACAAATAATGATTTCCACAAACTTTTGGAGACACGTCCAGAATGTGTAGCTCTGGGCTTAGCACGAAAGAATTAAGGCGTTACGGGACCCCAATAAAATGCCGTCACCCAAAACCGAATTTTTGAGTTGTGTCTGTTAATTTTCGGGTCCCGTACCGCTGGAACATACAGTGTGCGGCGACATAACTTCCTTTTTTGCCTTTCAAAACGTTATGAAAAAAGAATTTATGTTGCTGTATTCTGTACACGTTTCCTAACCATTGAAGACAAGCAACAGCAACTGTTGCATTAAACGTTGCTTATTCCATAGTGGCCTTCAAATTAATATCAAAGAAAGCTATTATACCTAAAGGGTTTTAAAAGTCATTTCATTAAGAAAACAACGCTCCAATAACTTGGCCACGATCACAAGAAAGCAAGACAAACAGTAGAATTACAACACGTCTTCAAACAACAGACTCGAGCACTCAGAGAACTCGAGCACTCAAACAGCGAACTCAAACACTCAAACAGCGAACTCAAGCACTCAAACAGCGAACTCGAGCATTCAACAGCGAACTCGAGCACTCAAACAGCGAACTCGAGCACTCAAACAGCGAACTCGAGCATTCAACAGCGAACTCGAGCACTCAAACAGCGAACTCAAACACTCAAACAGCGAACTCGAGCACTCAAACAGCGAACTCGAGCACTCAAACAGCGAACTCAAGCACTCAAACAGCGAACTCGAGCATTCAACAGCGAACTCGAGCATTCAACAGCGAACTCGAGCATTCAACAGCGAACTCGAGCATTCAACAGCGAATTCGAGCACTCAAACAGCGAATTCGAGCACTCAAACAGCGAACTCGAGCACTCAAACAGCAAACTCGAGCACTTAAACAGCGAACTCGAGCATTCAAACAGCGAACTCGAGCACCGATGTTTAACTTCAATTCCAAAACTCGCCTGAATTCAGCTGGTTTGGCGATGGATCGTTCATGCAGAACTCCTCGTTTTGAACAGAAACCTGGCGCAAAGTTTGCCAAAGTTCTTCATAAGGAGTTAACGCAAAGTTGGTCAAAGTTCTTCATAAGGAGTGAACGCAAAGTTGGTTGAAATTCTTCATAAGAACTTAGCGCAAGTCTCGTGTGGCAACTGCAGCGCCGCAGACACTCATTAACGCGAAACTTTGACGCGTTTTGAAATTGTCTCGCATGTGGCGCTAGAAAAGTGGAGTCCTCTGATGCAGCTGGCGTTCCTGCTACAAGGCGTTTGTGCCTGCTACAAGGCGTTTGTCCCTGCTACAAGGCGTTTGTGCCAGCTACAAGGCGTTTGTGGGATTCCTGCAAGAGTAAACACGGACGATGTTCCGCAAACTGCCTGCTACAAGGCGTTTGTGCCTGCTACAAGGCGTTTGTGCCTGCTACAAGGCGTTTGTGCCTGCTACAAGGCGTTTGGGCCTGTTACAAGGTGTTTGTGCCTGCTACAAGGTGATCATTTCTTTCATATGGAGTTTGGGTGTGCAAATATTCCCTGCATTGTGAGAAGTTACTACAGCAAAGATTTACTGAACTAATAATTCAACATTCGAACATTTGCTGCAACATTTATTCAACTGAAGACTATGACACACTAGTTAATTTTTTATACTCACTTTAATTCGAGGCTTAAAGATTTTGAGTTTGAAACAGGGCAATTTTTCTAGAAATGAAGCAAGTACATGATTGTTCTAAAGTTCTGTTACACTTTGTTATTTATATTTAAAAGTCTCCAAAATAATGATTTATAGGAATAAGAAAACAAATAGGGCTTCCCCTACATTTATTAGGATTATTACAATACTATTTTTAAATTTGACCTCCTTCAGCAGCAATGACACGGCTCAGACGAGGGCGGAAACCCTTGTAAACTTTGCGGGTGTAATCTTTTCTCATTGTGGCCAATGAATCATTAACGGAAAACTTCAACTCCTCTACACTGTTGTGGCGAACTTGAGATACCTTGCTCTCAATATGCATCCAGACGCTGTAGTCGAGAGGGTTCAGGTTAGGCGACTGTGGCGGCCAGAAGTCCTTGGGCCAGAAGTCCTTGGGCCAGAAGTCCTTGGGCCAGAAGTCCTTGGGCCAAAAGTCCATGTTTGACCCCAGCCACTCTTGAACAGTTTTTGCGGTGTGCGCAGGTGCACCACCTTGTTGGAATACGTAGTTTGTATTTCTAGTTTTTCCTCACCTAAGGTAGTATTTTCGAGACAAGAACATCTCCGTAAGCAGAGGCATTTGGCTTGTAGCCACGTGGGAACCACACTGAAGGCATTTTTCCTCCATTCTATGCCACGACTCCAAGCATCATCACAGAGGCTGGATGTTTGGTTGTAGACATGTTCCGTAACTCAGATATCCTGACCAAAGCTAACAATGCAATCATTCCGCTTGTTCACAGAAGAATCGACCGAGAAAGTCTTCTCATCTGAAAAAATAACAATCCGATAACCATGATTTTCAGATCGTTAAGAAGGCTTTTACTTCGCTCAAAACACTTTTGCTTTATTGCAGCAGTTAGCAGGGTTTTTTTGACACGTTTTAAGCTCTTTCTCCTTCAATCTTAACATCCCTTCTCACTGTCGAGACAGAGATCTTTTTCCTGGAAAAATGATTTTTTTTGGCGTTGGATCTTTTTTGAATGTTTTTCTAATTGTCTCTGTCTTCACAATTCGGGGTTTGCCTGAATGAGGACGATCCTTGAGTGTTTCACCATCTCTCAAACGACTTGCAACTCTGCGCACTGTCATTCAACTGACATTAAGGCGCTTAGCAATGTCTGACTTCTTATGGGACGCACGTAGTAGAGCAGAGATTTCAATTCTCTTTGCTTCCATTGCTAATACTACTAATTGTTATGGACGTACTTATAATTTTCAGAGAAGATTGATAGCTTTACTATTCAACTATTACAAGAATTATTCCCATCTATTGTAAATGATCACTAAATTTCTGAAAAAAGTGTAACAAAACTTTAGAACAACCCGGTAATGTTAAAAGAATCTTAATTCGTTAAACTGTAGTTTCATTATTAATTTCAATCCCTTCAATAATTCAAATAAAGAAAATATGGTTGCTGGTATAAAATATATGATTGCTGGTATAAAATATATGATTGCTAGCATAAAATATGATTGCCTCAGTAAAATATATGATTTCTGGTAAAAAAATATATAATTACTGGTAAAAAAATATATGATTACTGGCAAAAAATATATGATTGTTTGCATGCAACATATGATTGTTAGTATGAAATATATGATTACAAAAATATATATGGAGGAACAAAATGCATTAAATTTTGATTGGTGTTTTAGTTGAGTATTACTCACCACTCGCCCGGAGCTAGCGAACACTGCAGTCAATTTGTTTGTTTTATTTTCTTCTTCATTTGAATTTTTTATTCATTTCCTTTTCATTCATTTGTTTTTCTTCTTCACACCAAAGTGCAGTGAATCAAAGGAGCTACATTTTTTATCCATGAATAGTAAAGGCGATCATTTTTTTTAATTTAATGTGTACGAAAGTTGAAAATTTGTTATTCTAAGATGAGTGAAGTCGGGAATTTTTCATTTTAAGACAAGCAAATGCGATAAATTTTTCACATAAGAGGAGCAAATGAAATTTTTCATTTAAGAGGAGCAAAGACACTCAATTGTTCGTTTGTTAAATTAAAAATCATACCTTGAATATTTTTCAAGAGTCACGAGCAAGATTTTTGTCCATCATAATTTTATTGAGTATGCTAGGTTTGATAAATTCCTACTACGTGCATTAAACAACGTAAGTACTTAGGAGAATACATAAGTACTTTTAGCTCTGTAGAGTATCATCACAGGGTACTGTTACAGTACGTATCCGTGTCTGGTACATTGTACATGTACCGGGTACATTACATTACAGCTGTGTCTGGTACACGGTAGATTACAGCTGTGTCTGGTACACGGTACACTACAGCTGTGACTGGTACACGGTACATTACAGCTGTGTCTGGTACACGGTACACTACAGCTGTGTCTGGTACACGGTACACTACAGCTGTGTCTGGTACACGGTACATTACAGCTGTGTCTGGTACACGGTACACTACAGCTGTGCCTGGTACACGGTACGAAGACCATACTCTGCATGCTGGTCAACAGAACAAACACTCGTGTGTTGAATACAAGTATTACAGAAAACCAAATTTGTAGTTCAGACTTATCTTAACTTCTAAAGGAAAAAAAAAAGCGTGTTATTGAAGTAAAATCTCAGGGTATTGAATGAAATTCGAAATGAAAATGAAAAAACAACGAAATGAACTCGAAATAAAGATAAAAATTTGGATGAAAAAGGAAATGAGAAATGATGAAAAACTGAATAAAAATGAAACATGAAATAAGAAAAACTGAAAACGACAAACATGAAATGAAGAGAAGCAATGAAAAACGAGATAAGAAACGAAAAAAACATTGAATAAACTAGGAAATGCGACAAAAAAAACGAAAAGAAAAACGAAGTTTTAAATGAAAGTCAGTCCGGAGGGCAAAGAAGCAAAAGTTTAGTACAACAGCCAAAGAAAACTTTGCGAAGTTTGGTACTGAAGGAAACTTTAAATATCAACTTAGCGACACACGCTAGGGCATGTCAGCACGAGCTAACTGAAAAATCTAGTCTTCTAAGCCTCAAGTTTTACTAGAATGAATTCTAATCATATTGTAATAACTTAAATATGCGGCTCAGAACGAACAAATATTCATACATCAATGAATGATGCATTAAAAATGTTGACTTACTTGATGACAAAAACGTCGATGAGTTGTGCAGGTACAAGACACTTTATTGTTGCGTACACTTCCATGCTAAACATTTAGGGTTTTAAAAACTCGATTCGCCAACAACGATTTTCTCGAAAATGATAGCCGCAGTATTCAGAATTTTTTACAAAATTTTAAGCTGCCTTTGGGAAAATAATCTTTACGCTAACCCTAGCTTGATGAAGACAAATGTTCTGTAGCACTGAACTCAGAGGCATAGCTGTACGAACAGCTGTTGTGTCGGACAGCTGTTCCTTTGAGATACCACTTGAAGGTATTTTTACATCCCTAACGATTTATGTTCAATGAACACGTTCAAAATCGCCCAATATTTCTTAATTTATATTTCCTTTACGTCCAAATTGTTGTCATACATACAGTGTAATAGCACAAATGCGTGCCTTGAAAATAAAAATTTTAATCTGAAAATTCCTCTCAAACTTTCATTTTTTAAATTTTGTTATTAATTTTGAAGGATGCTGAAGGCAGAGATTAAGAGACTAAATTGTTCTAGCATGCCATTGTTTAGTCAATATTGTAGTGTTAATATTTATTACCAAACGATTAATGGGGAAAATGAATTATTAACGAGCTCGAATACTGCATAAATAATGGAACTCGTGAAGAAATGCTGAATCAATTATGAAACCATCGACAGAACGTGCAAGAACTAATAAAGACCACAATGTACAGAAACAGAGACGTGATGAAAAATACTTACAAGATGAACAATAGAAAAGCTCGTACTATTATTAGAGCCTCTGCTACATCAATACATACACCTCTTCCTCGAACACGCACAAAATTCCACGGAGAACACCAGGCACAAATGACTTGTCTGTCTTGAACTTTAGGTTGATCACTCTAGTCAAATAGACCAAATTTCCCCCTTGCCATCAGAAAATATCGTGAAACTTTGAGAAATAAAGTAGAGAAGAAAAGGAGAGTTACAGAAAGAAAAACAGAACCAGTGTCCAAAATACCAATCGATTATAATCTCGTAAATTTTTCACAAAACTAACAAAATTATGAGTAACGAGGGGCGAAACTTAAATGAAACTAAATTAAACTAAAATGAAACTCTAACAAAATCAAAAGTAACAAACGGCGAAACTTAAATCAATATAAATTAAATGAAAATAAATGAAACTTCTTGGAATGGAGACTAACGAAGAGCGAAACTCAAATGAAACTACGACAGAGAAAGAAACTTGTGACTATAAGAAACTATCAGCTTGTCTTGTAGGAGAAAGCCTCAGTAGGAAGCAGACAACTAAATTTAAGCTAAGATTAGTAGAACAAAAAATAAAATATTCTACCGCCCTGCGTTTTTAGAATCAACGATAGAAATGTTCAACTTTATAAGGGAGGTATGATGCTTGCTAAAAGACGTCGTCATAGTTCATCGTGGAATACACGGTTTAAACAGACTGCACCCTAAAGAACTGTTTCAAAACTTTTAAACCTTGAACTGTAAGATTGGAGTTTAAACTAAACGGGCTATCGTAAAAAACATTCTAGAAAAATGTAAGATGCAAATCAAAAACTATAAGATAGAGCTACTGCCTCTCACAATCCACTCACAGCAACGAACAACAATCAGAATTGTGGTCATTGGCGGGAACACCGCCACTCGAGCAACTGATTTTAAAACCGTCTGAAAAGACGAAAAAGGCTACATACGTATAAAGCAACTGATGGTGAATTCTGTGCTTTCATCGAAAATATTCTCAAGAATCCTCACGATAAACTTATTGTGGTAACGTCAATCTTCATCTTCTTCATTTTGACTGGGGTTCTGGGCAGAGCAGAACAAACAGAAATAAGCGTCCTCATCTATTAACTACGAACTTTTTAAGCCAAAAGGAAAAACAATATTTTAGACCCCATCATCATGACCATGACTTCGGAATACACGTCCTAAAAGCCACGGACAAGATGGGAATTATGAATATTCGTCCATCTACTCCAGCAGTTTATAACTCATATACAGGCTGTCTCAAAAAATGTGTACATATTTAAAAAACTGTAGTTTGAATACTACTGGTGCAAGGAAGCTGAAACAGGTTTAATTCGAAAGAGCATGGTCTAAAGTACTATTTTGTTTCCAGAATACGTTGTTACGCACCTTATGTACACCTTATGAATACCAGTAGTGTTCAAACTACAGCCTTTTTAAAAATGTATACATTATTTGGGGCACCTTGTACAACAACAAAAAATGTTATAGATTGTAAGCAGGTGAATTTCAAGTTATTGGAACCGGAATTCGTCAGCTTTTACTACGAAGTACTAGCGAGAAATAAAAATACTCAATAATTCTACGTAATGCTGGACAAAAAAGACTTTTTCATCATCCACAAAGCACTATAATCCAACAAAATAACTGAAGCCAAGAAATAACACTCCTCGGTTTTCTCAACAAATTATACGCCTCATAAATGCTAGACAACAGTCGTACAGGAGACTTAAAATATACCAAACGAATACATTCGCACTTGCAGGACAGTAAAGCGGGCAATCAGGAATACCATGTAAAGAAACGAAATAAAAAAATTGCAATTGCAGCACAAGCAGAATTCAGGCCAAGGAATTTCTTGGAACATAGAAATTATATACGACTTAAAAGAGACACTACTGGACCATTGATCAACACTGAGGGTTCTAATGACGTGGATAACAAAAGTAAAATGAGAATTCTTGTTTTATCTCAACGTTCATTATCAACAATTTCCCATCCTTAAGGTTTATGTACACTAAAAGAACCTCTGACGCACGATAAATTCATAGGGGGAGAGGCAAAAAAACTACACTGCTACGTTCTTGAAGTCTACCATGAAAGTTAAACAAACTCGACTGCCAAGCTCCTCGAAAATTTAGAGAAGCACTTGAAGTTATCGGTGAGCCCTTAGTGACCATCTTGATCCATCACCTGAAGTTGGACTTGTCCTGCAAGATTGGAAACAAAGACCGATTTAAAACAAAGACCTAGTTGTTAACGTTAAATCAGTCAGACGTCGGTTTTCATCATGACACTGGAATAATTACTTTAAGTCCTAATAAAATGGCATCACCAAGCATGGAATTTAAATAAAAACTCATAGCATTGGTTTTCAGAAAGATCCTCACGAACTTACTCTACTTATTTGGAAATGCCCTCGCCTTTCTGAATGTACAAAAACTGTAGACATTGATACACTGACTTTTAAAAAGCCTTTGATGAAGTTACATCACGAAATGGTTATTGGCACAGCAGAATCTCATGGTGGACAAGGCTATTACTCTCGATGGATGTGAAACTGCTGTACTAGTTGCAGATAAGTGATGATTCATGAGTACTGATTCATGATCAGTTTAACGACTGGACGCATGTAGCATCAGGAGTCTCGCAAGAGAACATTTTATGCTTGCTTCTCTTCATCATCTACATCAATGACTTCGGCCTCGGAATTTTCAGTAAAATCAATCAATTCACTGACGACACGGAACTCTGTTACAGAACGTTCAACGAAAGAGACAGAGTAACTATCCAATCAGACCTCAATCGTCTACTACAATGGATCGAAACCTGGCAAATGAACTTCAACATTGATCAATGTTCAGTAAGCTACTTTGATATTAATAACCGTTATTCCCAACATACGGTCAATGACACACCTTTTGAAGCAGTACAGCAATAAAGATATCTTGTTATCATTATCATTGAAAACCTCAAGCATGACAAACAAGTGTAAAAAGATTTCATAATTAAGAGCAGGATTCTTGGTTTCATTGCAAAGAACTTTGAATACAAATCAAACTCTAAGAATATAATATTTCCCCTACATAAAGTGCCAGTCTAACCAGAACCGGAATATTCAGGACAACTTTGGTTCCCATCGTACAGTGAAACACAAAAAAATTAAGAGACTGCAGAAAGAAAAGAAGAAAATTAACAAAGAATCCCTATTTCTAGTTAAGTATACAGTACAGATATATTTCATTTTCAATTCTTAATGTTAACATCTTAAGAGTAGTGATGATGCTCTAAGCAACTATTGCCGTCCTCTTTGCTACAACTTGAAATAGAGACTTGCAAGGGTGTTTTGATGAGGTTGATGAAGGTCTACTAGAGTCCAACGTCACAGTATGCTGGACGAGTTTCTTGTCCGCCGATGATCAGGCGGAAACAAACCAAAGCTGCGACGGGACTTGAACCCGGGTCTTCCAGCACAGCAAACCGAGATGCACACCACTCGAAAAGCAACGAAAATGATCCTAGATTATTATTATTATTATACTCCTATCTTAACCCTCACAGTAAATGATTCCAGAACTCCATAACCTCAGTTATGAACTGCTTCTTCAACAGCTTGAGCTCATCTTCTTTTAATCAAAACGACTGTGAAGTCATTCAATCGAAAACTACAATGGCTTGATGGCTGCGACGATGTTAGCCCGGAACAACTTTTCAGCAGAGATGTTAACAGATCAACCACACGGCTGGGAAACACTGAAGTTCTATCACAAAAAAAATGTTTCATAAGAGATTTTGGTTCTCCACTACATTATGACACCAAAACTCGGGCATGAAAACTCAGAATAGTGTCGTGCCCTGCACGACTCACTGTTCTTTTGAAATAACGACGCTTTTATATACGAGATAGAATCTTACCGTTTATGTTGTTCGTTAAAACAATTAATTTCAAGAGTGTTACTTTAAAATTTAGATATAAATTACGTTAAGTTAAGTGTTAATCATAAGCAATTTAGCGAGAAACATGAAACACGATGAATTTACCTGCCGTCCCACTTGTGTTGCTGCATATAATAACCAGCAACACCGTCTGTTATGAATGCGAAACACATGCAGAATATTCTAAGCCAGTCAAATATTTCGCCTCAATAAAATAAATAGACAAAGTTCCACAGCTTGCATGAAATAAACGGGGAAACTCACAGGCCAACTTTACCGTCGGATTTACGTCAATTCTCGTAATTTATCGTAAATTCTACTATGTTAGACGTAAATTCTCGTTAAAACCCACGTAGAGTTTGGCTAAATGAATTAAAATTGGAGAGTAAGGCAGCATTTTACGTCCGGCAGGTTCATTCCGAAACCCTGCAGCTGAATGATTGGAATATTCTAACAATTTATTCTATTGTGTATGAAGTTCTCGTACATTATCAATGATATATGAACTATGTTTCGTGAAACTATTCATGTTTTCAGCATTCTGTTGTATGTTTAATGGAAATGAAATTCATTTCAGTGGGGGAATAAGCTCTATTTAAAGAGCATGTACATACTCTAGCCACAGATTGATGAGTATGCACCATGTCTATCTATGCTTAGATACGTAGTGCAGAGTACTATTTCAAGTGATAGAAATGAGTTAACAACTAACATGCACTAGAGGAAAAATTAGTTCTACGTATTAATGATTTGTGATTGTTACCTTCGGCTTTCAAATAATTCTTGAGAAAGTTTAGAGCGAGTTGGGTGCCAGTTTAGAGACAGCTAGGTGCCAGTTTAGGGACAGCTAGGTGCCAGTTTAGAGACAGCTAGGTGCCAGTTTAGAGACAGCTAGGTGCCAGTTTAGAGACAGCTAGGTGCCAGTTTAGAGACAGCTAGGTGCCAGTTTAGAAACAGCTAAATGCCAGGTAACAGCACTGTAGAAACTTGCTAACTTTTGAAACAGAACGAAACAAGTTTGTATACGACAATTTGTCCTTTATTTGGAAAGTTCCAGACGTAAAACTAGAAAATTCTGCTTGCGATCCTGGTCTTCCCTGTCTGTTTACCCTCCCTGTCTGTTTACCCTCCCTGCCTGTTTACCCTCCGTGTCTGTTTACCCTGTCTGTCTGTTTACCCTTCCTGTCTGTTTACCCTCCATGTCTGTTTA
>VCRD01003294.1:2790-24255 GCA_006783055.1 Trinorchestia longiramus | reverse complement strand
CGTAACATCACAAGTAAGCGGACCACCACGTGAGTAGCACTGCTCTAGCGCTTCTACGAACCTCTGCTTTAAGTCGCACTAGATATGAAGGAAAGAAAAAAAGAAATAAACTTTATTCCATTCAGATATCTTGATATATAAACAGTTAATCAATTCCTAATACTAACATCTTACGATTAGTGATCATACTGTTAGCGACTGTTCCCGTCCTTGAGACGTGAGACAGAGGCTCGTAGGGATACTTGTGATAATCTGGAACGTTGAGGAAATAGCCTAAGATAGTCAGTCAGCCTATCTGGCGCCTGGATCACAAGCAGAGAAAATTCAAGGGGTGCGTGGGGATTTGAACCGAAATCAGAGGCCTGACAGCGCAAGAAGAGGTCATTTAACCACTCTGATACGGTAGAAGCTGAGGAAATTTACAGTCATTGGCAGTGTGACCATCAGTCTGAAGATTTTAGCGTTGAAAATTAATAACACGATCCTAATACATGGACTTTCTGTCATAGGTCGCAGCAGCAGAGCACTCGCCCATTTCTGGCGGTGCACTCATTCGGACATGTTCATACTCCCACGGTGTCCGCTCCACACAACCGAGGACGGAGCCGACATGGCAGGTAAAGAACGTTGCTTCGAATACACTCTCAAACAAGCACTTTTCAATTTGTGACACAGAATGGCAAAAGCGGCCGTAATGTCCCAGTTAGTTACGCAGTGCTGGACTGAACTCATATGAATCATGAAGGATGTACGATGCTCTTTAAGATTATTTACAGATGCACGTACCTGTTATATCAACACACAGATACGGTGACAATGTCGAAGAGATGGACGATGGTGTAGCAGCTGTTCTGGCTGCTCTTGATGCATTGTCTTTCACTAACAGCACAATTGTGTACTTCGTGTCCGACCACGGTGCTATACTGGAAGCCTTGCACTCTGATGGACAGAGGTTGGGTGGTCACAACGGTCTATTCAAAGGTGAAAAATAGCAGCACTTTACATAGTAAACCTAAAATAAATTGTCGTTCCAGTATATGTATTATTTATGCGTTCTTTAGACTTCACAACGAACTTTCGTTATCCTTGTACTGTATAATCCAAAATGGTACTCGTGGGTACGCGAAACAATTGATTATCATGACTTTACCAGAAAGAATAGGCAAAATAAGTTTATTATTATGACTCAACTAAGAGGAGGTAACATAAATGGTACCTTTTTGACCTTGGCCCATAAAAGTCCATCTCCCCTGACAATTTTGTACGCCTAATCTCTATTTTCAGCCAATTTTATTACTAAGAAGCACACCTGGCCCAACCTGCCCTTTTTAAAACTAAAGCATAGCTCCAATGAAAACAAGTATTAGATGAAGATTATGCTTTCTTTACAAACGGTAGAATAATTATTCTGCATTAATTCAGCTTCACAAAGTAAACTTCACAAAAACGAGTCAAACGGAAAAGTGATAGTGATTTTCAACAACTGTGACCATTTATGCATATAACCTAAGATTTACACCTATTCTAATTATTTTAACTAGAATAATACAGAAATTTTCCACAAGCGCCCATAATTTCATACAGAAAAATTAAAATCTATCATCCCTTTATACGCATAAAAATGTTCAGAGACTAACATCATGAAACGACGATTAGACTGTAACTACATACATAGAATAGAATAGAATTAGGCTATAGGAACGAACCTTCTGGCCCATTCTTGGGTCGGATAATTACTTCGATAATTATTCGGTTGTATACCCAAGTCCCATGCCGTATTTCTAGCCGCGTCAACCATGTCGGCAGCGGGATTCGAACCCGGGTCTTTCCGCTCGCAAGCAGATTCGCTCACCAGTCGACCACGCTGGTGATACATCTCTTCAAAGTATTTCTGATAGAACCTAGTAGACCTAATATGTTCATCATCCTCTTTGAACCACTTTACTTTAGTCCCTGCTTGTCGATTTACTAATTACACTCATGTGCTGTTCAGGAGGTAAGACACAAGGCGGCATGGAAGGAGGCATACGTGTTCCAGGCATCATACGGTATCCTGGTGTGGTGACACCTGGTACCGAACTGTCGGTACCCACATCACTTCTCGATGTCCTGCCTACCTTACTGGATCTCGTAGGCCTACCTCCCGTATCACAGCTACTGCCTCATGCATCTCAAGTACGTGATATTTTCCTTTATTTCTGAAGTTTACTTGTTAATGTACGAAGGTACAGTTCTTTTGAGAGTGAGAAAATTACTTTCTCTCCAATTATATTTACGTCAATCAGTAAAAAAGGACAACTAGAGACTACTAACTCGTTCTCGAACCACATTCAGTGCTGGCTTGCATTTACTTTTTGCCTAATAGGATACTGTTTTAAGAATATTCCTATCCTGTCAGATTTTTACTTTGCATGTCCATCCATTATTAAGTCCTGTTCGTTGATTAATAGTCAAATGTTGCATACAATAAAGAATAATTTTCCTACGTTATTATTATATTCCTGGTATTATTTTCGTATAATGCACCACTGTAATGAAGGAGTCCAAACAACATGACACTACACTTATTTAGCTTGAATAGAGTCCAAAGTAAACTTAAACATACATTCTACGTATATATTCGATCCCTGCTTTGTATTCTCATCTATTCTTCTTTCGCTTAAAGCTGCACATCATTCCATGCTTTACCCTACAACAAATTATGCATTCTAAGCAAATACGCTACGCTAAGTCCTAAAAAAGGAACATGAACTGCTATTTTTTGCTCAGCCCCTAGACGGGGTGAGCTTTAGCTCCTTGTTGACGGGAGCTGCAAGCCCTGGTTCACAGGAGGACCCCATGAAAGGACGTGTATTACTGCATCACTCCGGCCGCTATGTGAGTGCCGTCCGCTACAACACAGGTGAATATGTTTACCTTAGAGTATATTCATTTCCCTTCTGCCTCCGAGTTACGATAAACACGTGTTTTGAACTCTCATCAAATCCCGAAAATAGGTATTCATGAAGCCTGCTTTTTCCGGGACATTCCTCAGTCCCTCTATGGGGCGAAGATAATATCCCTAACTGGTCTCCACAGACCGGTGGCTTCACCAGCAATCAGGTTCACAATTTCGCTCTTTCTGGCCCAAATGTCAGAGTTCTGTACAAGCTTCACGCAGAGACAACAAATGAACGATGAAAATAAGAGTCTAAATGTCATCATTTCCCCCTATTGCATGTCAAACATCACGTAGCGTTAATTTTATCAACACACGAAATAAATGTATGATTTTCAATCTTTTTTTTAATATCGTCAAGCTTGATGTGACAAACGTAACTCCTGTTAACTAGACTATTCAATGAAGTAAAAAGAACCGATAATATGCTTCGGAGAAGTGAAATGTAATTTATTATGACATGACATTAATATATTGATCAAATTTTCATAACTACAAAAAATTAATTATTTTATTTAACTTCTATTGCATCCCAATAAAAATACTCTTCTTTTTGTTGCACCAAGTAACGTAATCCTGAGAATTTGCCAGAACATATTAATACACTATTATAATATGTTGAAATGAGCGCAAAATATAGCTCTTGATTTTGAAGGTTATTTTAAACTCTAAGTTCGTATTCGCCTGGCAACTGAAACAAAAATATACCACACAAAACTCGATGGATCAAAAAACAAAACGAAGAAAAATCCCGTAATTTATGGCAATCCGGCTTGTTTGCTATCCAGAATGTAATGCTTAAAATACGTGAACTGAAATATAAAAATGTAATATTTAAAAAATTGTATTTGTGATGTGCATTCACAACGAAGATAACGATAAGATAATTGAATGTTTAAAACCCTAAATTTCAAAACATGAATTTTCTCCTATCTTTCCATAGTGCGTGGCACCAAACGCATACAAATCAAGATATTAAATAGATGATTAGCAAATTATTCGTCATGATTGGGGACCTAGAATTCTGTATAGAAATAAAAGTATTTATTGACGTTTCGTGAATTCCATCTCATTGTCAGGGAAGTAACTTGATATTGATCAAGGAAGTCGTGAATTTTTTTAAATTAAAATGATGTCAACTAGTGAATGGCATTGATGGTTTAGCACGGCAGGAAGTTAGGCACAATCAAGGATTGTGTTCAACTGGTGACTGTTCGGAACTGCACAGCCTACGTTGTTGTATTAAGAGAAGGTTTTGTTTTATGGGTGTATGTACAGGCATTCCCGAGTTCTAAGGTTTATTTTGTTTAAAGGATCGATAATTGAGAAGTTCTTTTTTGTTAAACGGGTGATTCATTTTCAAGAAATGGATTCAATAAAGATGGTAGTGATAGTGGTGGTCAATGTCAATAGGAAAGAGCTGAAGGAAAGAGTTTGGTACAGATTGTAATCTATAAAAATATATGTACACAACGGCTGCATGTATTTGAAGCATTGTATTTTGGATATCATAAGCACAGGATTACTATAATATACGTGAATTTTTGTCGTTGTACGCCTTCTTATATATGGAGACTCACGAAAGTCTGCGTCGACAAGCAAATGAACGAAAGAAATTCATTAAAAAAAACACGATTTTTTTTCTGTAGCGATGTTGCAGTACTATGATATTTGAACGCCAGTTGGCAAATATTTTTTCCAGGCAACCACGTTTACAAGATGCACGTGCTGCGGCCCAAGTTTAAGGAGGGCAGCTATCAGTGTGGCTGGGGATTGGCCTCCATGTGCAAACCATGGCTAGGTCCAGACCACAACAACAACATCACCGACAACCCGCTGCTTTTTGACCTGTCCAAAGACCCTTATGAAGACTCGCCTATAGCGAACACCACCCATGAGTGAGACAAAGATCCATAGTCTTTCAATAATCATCAGGGTTGAACTTTTTACTGCGTAAGGTATCTTGCATCACAGTTTCCGAAAATAATTCGCCAAGTTTCTCAAAATTCTAATGCGATATCACCACAGTTACCTAAGTTTCTCACAATTCTAACGTCCTTTCACCATAATCAGCCGCGTTTCTCAAAATTATGACTTTTCACAATAATTACCAAGTTTTGAAATGCTAATTTCATTTTGCTAAATTACCGAACATTTTCCTAAAATGCCAATGTCCATCTGCCATAATGACCTGACCGTTTTCAACGATTTCAATGTACTTCTAACATAAAAAACGAAGTTTCCTAAATTGCTAATATTCTTCTGTCATAAAAATTTAACAGCTTCCTAAAATGATCAGGTTCTTCCGCCATTACCTAAGAATAATTTTTGTTAAGCATTTAAAATCAATTGCGAACAGCAGGGCTAATGTACATAGCCATCTCCAGGAAATGTAATTCCCTAACTGCCAGGGTTTTTGAAGTTAAGAGTAAGCATTAAAGTACAAAAACACGAGATTCTTAAACTTGGATAATAATTGCAAGTTCGGTCATCAACAACTGATTCTTCAATTCATCTATAATAAACTTCGTATTATTAAGCACTTCACTTCAGTGAAAAATTTTCAACATAAAACTGTCAGCTAATTACATGCAACTACTGCACTTTTTTTGACAAAACGTATATGAATCCTGCTAGCAGAACGTCATTTTATATGATACATGAAAGCTTCGTAGCCACTTAACCCTTTCGATCCTGTTGGGACATAATATCCCAACAGAGAGCAAAAGCCGGATCGAAAGGGTTGAAACACAATCTTTACCATAGTCTCCATACTCTGCGTTTTGGCGAATGTGAAATTGGTGTTAAAGAGGGGGTATGTTTTCTATTATTGTTCAACGCTGCAATAAAATTGTATTTAAAAACTACTGCCTATTCTAGGCCAGAGTTTAGCAGTAATTCAGAGGCTACAGAAATAGATTTTTCGACAGCCAGGCGTACATCCTAGAGGGGTTTTCTGATGATTGATGAAGAACCAAACTATTATTAGAAGAATGCAGTGAGTACAAATTTATAGAAAAATTCCATTCAAAAGCCATACACAAAATATAAATGAAACACTAACATAAGTCGCAAAGACTAACCAACATTTAATTTGTTGTGAGGAGAAAAACGCTGTGCTTACGTCAATTACATAAATAAATAAAATGTGACTAAACAACTCACTTCTGAACCTGACAATAATTCTAGACCTGTCAAATAAGCTAAAGTGAGAACTGCACCACATCTCCAAAACTGACCCTGAAAACCAATCTTTATATCAAGACTTCTAAAATTGCCTGAAATATTAACGAAAATAACTTTTACATTTTTTAACATCATTCTTTTATAATTTTCAAGAATATAAGCGAGTATCTTCTAATTTCAGATACGTGGACGTCGTGAGGTTCATGAAGAATTATGTCAAAGAATGGCACAACCGCGTACCGTACCCACCCTCCCTCTTGAGCGTCACGGAAGACGTATACCTGCTGCCGTGGTTACAGCCCTTCATGTGATGTAATTATTTCCAGTTACTGCACTCAAAAAAAGAGGAAGACGGTGCTTTTTCAATGCAATTATAGCATGAAATTATTTTGTTTTTTAATGGTGATTTGTCGGTACTGTTCTTCATTGGGCAGTTTGTAAACTTATTCAAGCTTTTTATGCGAATCTGTAATTATCTGTTAAAGTGTTAAAGTTCATCAGATGATCTGGTAGTGATTTGTTACAGACTTGTGTATTACTCGCAGAGATTAACACGTTTGTTGCGATGTGGCCCACCGGTGGGTCACTCAGGTTAGGTTCTGTAATTTTTTCGAAACTTTCTACTGACTGTGTGCACAAAGTAAAGATTTGCACCAGCTAGGCAATCGCAGCAAACGTGTTAATGGTCACAGTCCTGAACTTGATCTAGTAGCATTATGTTGTTACACCCCTGGATGTGAATGTTTACGTATACCCGTAGGTACTGCTGTTATATCATCTACTATGCAGAGAATACCTAGCACTTAAGGATTTTCTGATAAGGCATCCTTAAAAACCAATGCTGTTACATTTCTTATGTACCAACTTTATTGGAAATGTACGTTTTTGTTTGTTTTGTTTTTGGATGGAACCTGGTGATGATCTGCTGTTGCATTCTTCGATGTGATCTTGTAGTGATTTGTTATTTCAGCCCTGAATGTGAACTAGTAGGGATTTTTTGTTGCAGCCCTAAATGTGATCCATCAGAAATAAATTATTTTATAGTGACCCGGAATGTGAACCCGTAGTTGTCACCAAAGCACTAAATAAATATTTGTTCAGTCTACTGCCAACAATCGTGTACTGTACATAGATAGTGAACCTTTGCAGAAACGCATAAAAAAATGTCATGCCTGCTGTATAGTAAAAAAAAATTACTTCAATCCATGAAAATTTTCTGAATTTCAAATTTCTCACAAATGGATGGATTCATCAACCACATTTCCTGTTTTATTTTTCATCTTTCCCTAAGCTTTAGTTTGGCTCCAATTTTTCAAGTATTTTTCTTAATGCCTGCGCACAATTAGTGCTCTATAATCCTGAGAGTGACTTTTCGTAGCAGTAAAATATTCAAAGATTTTTGTCATACTTGTAATACAACATACAACCACAAGACAATCTCAGAGATATATTTTCTAAGCCTTCAAGTTTTAGAAGGATAAAATTTTAAGTGCTAATTTACAGGAGAGTATAATGAACATCTACTACCTGTAGTACACAAATTACGTATAAGGTATACGTTAAGAGCGTGACTTCACTAAAACACTCAGAAATCTCGTTTTCATTTCACGTCAGCGAAGAACTTTTAATCTTCATGTACACGAGAACAATCCTACTTGAGAAAAGGACCAGCACAAGTTGTTGCGAAGCACAGAATGAGAACAATTATTTCCTATTAGGAAGATACTACAGCCAGTGATCAAAAATCCAGTAATAGAATGATAGAATACAAGGCAAATGTGATCCATGGCGTGCATCTGTATCTACTAGAGCAGCGTGTCAGCAGAGGCGATAAAAGGTAATTCCATTACTTAAGCTCAAAATGTCGAAGCTACAGATCAGAAATTCAGATAAAGGAGTTACTGAACTTACTTCGTTGCCTGAATGGAATTGCAAATTCTAATACGATAACTTTTAGTTGATGGAAAACGTAAATTCATCTTGGGGAAAGCCTGAATTCAAAATATTGAGCAGTTTCGCATCTGGCGTGATGGGAAGATAGCCAGGCAAGCACATAATTTTCCTGGCTTGTCAACGAGACAATGTCTTCAGAGTGCCTTCACAATGTTCGATGTGTTACCCTGTTCATATTAAATTAAAATTTGCTACTTTTTCAGTGGCGCACCCTGTATCTCAACTAAAAGAAACTCACATTTACGATCATTCCGAGTCCAAAACCAACAACCTCGCCAAAATCCTTCCAGTTTTCTACATGATCTCATCTTGGATGTTGGTCTCAAAAAGTCGCCGCTTCTTCATGATGGCGTCAGCGCAATCCTCAGCGGTGGGTCTGAGGGTGCTGGGTGGTATGAAGGCTCCTGCCACGCTGCGTCCTTCCTCCGTCAGGAAGTTGTACGTTGCCACAGCCTTCTCAGTTGACAGGACCTGAAGGAAAACAAATGCATGTACATTGACAGCCTTCACAGTTTGCAGGACCTGAAGGAAAACAAATGCATGTACATTGACAGCCTTCACAGTTGACAGGACCTGAAGGAAAACAAATGTATGTACTATGGCTAGTAATAAGTGTCAAATGGTTGATGGTGACAAACAGGTGCTTGTGAACTGCAATGATGGCAGGAATGCAGAGCACTACAGACACTACCAGTATACCAGCCCTACAACATTCTGTACACAAAATACACATATTTTCCATGGGGATGAATAGCTACTTTAGCAAGATTAGGTCAGGTAGAGAAGTAATAATTGGCATAGAGAACTTAACTTCAGTTTAAAACTTGCAAAAGTTAGGGCTTGAACTTTTTTATCCCTGGACTTCTGCAAAGCTGCCCAGCCTGATGCTGGGCAGTCACATAATTATTATCAAGTGTTTCTAAGTACTAACATAAACTACACAATCTAAACACGTTGCCTATGGTTGTTCAAAATTGCAGTTCAAATTATGAACCAAGTGGTAAACATATTTACTGATATGTAGTCAACACCTTAATGGCTCCAGAATACAATAAGAGCTACTCAACATAACTAATGAGGTGCAGATAAGCAATTATGATTAAAACCATTTTATGGCTAGTTATCTCCACACTATTTATCACTGTTAGCTCTAAAAAAGAAATAAAATTCAATTGCTTTGAAACTTATTCCATAGGCAATTTATACAGATAACTTTTTACATAAACAATAAAAAAGGCATATTCAACAATGTACCTCTCAAGGTTAACTGAAATCTTTATCATTTTTTACTTATCAGTTATGAGACTGGGCATGCAACTCACCTCCAAAGAAATACCCTTATTTCTCATGAAGGGCATCAGTGATATATCAAACTTGCTTCCAGGATCACCAATGCCAAGCACCAACAAATCTGAAAAATAGCATCAATGTAAAGTTTTAGTAGCAGCACCAACTTGAAATAATAGCATCATAGTCCAGTTCCAATAGTAGGACTTATTCTGAAAAATAACAATGCCTAGTTTTAGTAGCAACATCAACAAGTGTAGAAAATAGTATTGTCCAGTTCCAGTAATGCAATTGACACTCCCACATGAACAATTCATATTTGGTGGCTGAAGGTTTTCATAATTCTAATTCATTAAAATTGGGTAAATTTTCACCAAATAAATTACACAAGCATGCAGACTTGATCTTTAACACCCCAGTAGCCTTACAACTATGAGTAATTGTAGTTTAAATTAATTTTTAAAAATTTGTATCCAAAAGATGCTCTCAGTACAGAAAAAACATTCAAATGAGAAAACTACAAGAATAAATAGTGTAGTCTTTGAAAATACTTTTACCTAAATGGAGTGACATGAATTATGTTCTAATTTTTTCCATCAAACTACAAGAACATATTTGTATGCAATGTACTAACCGATTTTTGGGGCTATCATGTAGAAGAGAGACAGAGCTTCTCTAGTAACACTTTCTGCAGAGCCCACATTCCAGCTCAGTATAGACTTGGGGAACAGTGCGATGGCACCCACCACTGCCAGCCCGTTGTTCATCCGAAAACCATGCTGCTCACATGAATGCTTTGCTAGAAGTTCACTGAAAGTGTACAATAAACTCAAAAACATCATCTACTACACCATATATGAAAGTTAGAAATGAGACATGAACACAACAAATTTTAGCAAATATATAAAATAAAAAACAAGGTAAACTGATGTATGATATGCAAACACAAGTTCATTAGATACCCTCACCTGGAAATATGCATAGCCTATAAAATTTCACTGGATTAGCCATTCCAAGTTTTCAAAATATATTAGAATATTACACAGAATTTTCATTTTAAGAGGAAGAATTCTAAGATTGAAATGTGTAATGTGTTGAAGTAATTGTTCATCTCTAGATCAAACATTTTCAATTGTGAACTAAAATATCTAGTTATTTTTACAGATTTGTATCATAAAGTTGAAACAGTGAAAGTGGTACTTTCAAAGTTGAAATTAGTTCTTTAAATATTTTTCTTATAGAAAAAGACAATTCAACTTCAAAAACAAGATTCATGATACACACACAAATGTACTTGAAACAGTAATCTGCCAAAAGGTATAATGGAGTTTTATACATAACACAGAATATTTTATGTAGTACAATTTACACATATAAGAAACTTGTATTATCCCAAAAATGCAGTAATGTTATCACTATTGCTGAAAGAGAATGGTCATTTCCCATTGTATAAGGTTATAAGTTGCCCAGCCAGATTTTACTAAATTAGCATATTAGTGTGTGTAGCAACAATATATTACAGCACTGAACATTTATGACAAAGTATACAGAGAACAGAACTGACCTGACTGTAGCTGTCCACCTTGAGGAAACTATTAACTGACCTGACTGTAGCTGTCCACCTTGAGGAAACTATTAACTGACCTGACTGTAGCTGTCCACCTTGAGGAAACTATTAACTGACCTGTCTGTAGCTGTCCACCTTGAGGAAACTATTAACTGACCTGACTTCAGCTGTCCACCTTGAGGAAACTATTAACTGACCTGACTGTAGCTGTCCACCATGAGGAAATTATTTTCCTCCCTGTTCAGAAGAGTGACGTATGTGCGATCCTCATCGGAGTGAAATTTCGCACAATTTTCTCTATGCCCCAAGCTACCTAGTAAAAATGTGCTATTCCTATCAACCTGAGTCAATGATGTAGAATAGAACGCTCTTGATAGATTACTATGACAGGTAAATAAAGGGAGATTTTCACTACCCGGCACTCGCGGCAAGATTTGCCTAATGCCCCTGTCTGTATGGTCAGTATTCAGAAGACTGACCTCTGTATACTTAGACTGTAATTGTGATACATACACAGAGAACCTTGAACTTGAAAGAAAATTATTTTTAACGAATGAGGCGTGACCTATTAGACTCCTTTTAAAGATAATCATGCTGATAGCAGCAACCTCACAAGCTCCCCAAACAATCGTTCAATTTCCAGCGACGATCAAGTAGTTGGAGTCCGCACTTCAGGAACTATCGCAAGGCACAAATCGCTCAAATGGTGATCGTAGCGATTAACCCTTTAGGGTAGGGTGGGATACTAAGTTACCCACCAATTTTGGTACATCTAGCCTTTTTTCCCTTCAAATCTTGTGCCTCAAAGGGTTAACAAAACAATACGAGAAACAAGTGCACAATTCATGAATCACGAGCGACGTAAAACTGGAATACAAATAATCATAAAATTGTTAATTATTGATTTATCTTAGTCGCTGTGATCAAGCCGTGCAGTCCGAAATTCCTGCAACTTGTATTTTGAAAGCTCTTTGAGTCTTCAAACAGCACTCACGTTTCTGCTGGTTGCGACACAAAAACCAACTAAACTATTCTTCGTCAAACGATCATCCAACATCCTAACCTCCAGCTACATTACATATAGGCAGGGACAATCGTCAGCGTACCCTTAATACATCAGCTTCATAGATAGCCCTGGTAAATCCGATTCAAGTAGATAAACGCATTATTTTAGATAATTATCAAGTATCGAAGATAAATTGCTCAAAGACATTCTTCAACTATTCGTAAAACTTTGCTTTACTAACAAGATACTTAGCGTGCACGCTGTCTCAGAGATACCACTCATACTGAAGTCAGTCTCCCCTTTCTTTCTCAACAGACACCACTGAAAGGCCTCGTTTGTGTACAGTGAATAAAATTAAATTGTTGCAAGAGCAGCTTGATTTCGCCCTTTCCTTACTCTGCAAACTGGCACAAAACACGTTGCCTCATGGCGACGAGCTCACGCCACAGTACCCACTATCCACCATTATAAAATAAAGTCATTTTCCTGATACATTGTGATCCTCCTCAAAATTTATTCTCTCCCTGACTGCTCATACTCATTCATTTCGCTTTGATATTGGTACTAATTGACATAGAAAACATTAACAAGTTAAATTAAATATTTTCTCTCTAGAAACGAATAATTAACGAATAAAGACCTTGTTTGAGGAAGACCTGTAGTATTCCTTACGATACGCAGAAACTTGTTCTAATCGTCAGATCGAAGTATTTGGCGTTTATAAACTTCATGATTCAAAAATAATTGCATTCCACATTGATTTTAAATAAAACATAAAATGAACTTTATTCCCTGACAAAGGATACAAATATCTTCTAAAACTGAACCACTTTATTCTTCTTCTTTTTCTTGACAGAAGTGACGGGCGCAGTAGCAGCATCGTCTTCAACGGCCTCCAGCAGTTCGCCTGTCTTCAGCTCACTCACTCTCAGTTCTTCACGTTCCTTCTTCTCTTCCTGCGTAAAATAGAGTAAAGGATATGTATGAATGAAGAGCTTAACATTGCAATACTTGAACGCAGTGAAAATCCGATTCAAAAGTGTGATGGCAATGATATAGTATGTCAAGTAAACAAAATACAACTACAAACCCTGATTTAAACATAATATGAATAAATATAAACCTCGAAAATGAATATATACAATTCAGGTGGGAAAAGTATACTTTACATTCGCAAACCGTAATCACACAAAGACTTATCTAAATATTTAAGATAAAATCCACTTCTCCTGCCGGTATAAATTAATATTACGAAGAAAATTTATCAGACTCCGGGGTCATCGATAAAATAAATGTCGCAACCTGAGTCTAGGTAAATTCCTGAACAAAGTACTGCTAGGTGACCTAATTCCAGCATAGATCTCACTCAACCACACGACAATTCCCAAAGCACCAACCAGTTCGTGAAACTCAGTATTCACAGCACCTAGTCCATACCAATTGATACTTTTCGATACCAGTAGTTCACTACCTTCACCAAGCCCAGTTCGTTTTTCCAGCAAGATTCACTCTACACTAAAAGCGGCTAATTAGTTCTCCATTTATTCTAACCGTGAGACTTTAAAAATACATAAAGGAAATCTCTCGAATGGTGTTTTCAGATATTCTCATTTTTTTCTCCCACCCAATGTTTAGTGCCTTCACCCATGGTGTACGGCAAGACTGGAAGGAAAGTGCCCACTTGAGTTTAAGATACTACACATATTATACGTAAACTCAACAGAGCAGACAAGTAATTTTCATCGTGTCGACTTGTTCAGACTTGCATCTAGAGAAAGAACATACTCCTGAAATAAAACATGCTTTCTCACAATTAAAAAAAACACCAATAACGACCAGAAATTTCTCAGATTTTAATTCTCCGTTGACACAGCCCCAGCTACGTTTTTCGTCATTCTAAGAAAAAATCCTTTTACGTTGAAAGTCGTTGCTTGATTTTTCATACAATTCACTTGACATGACAACGAAAATTTAGTTACAGCTTGTCGTTTCATCACAATGCTAATTTTCAGTTATCAGATTTCTTTAAGAAACAGAAGTGGCGAGTCAGCTCTAGAATCTGCAATATGCTATATGTATAGTATATAGTCATCAAATTTTATTCCTAACTGATGTACTACCCAGAAAAAATCAATCCTAGTGAAATTATAAGAAAAAATAGACAACAACCCATCATAATGATCAAATATTATGAAATGGAAACGCAGCTACAAAACTGACCATATTCCTGGGACAGTCCTTGATCAAGTGCTGGTTGCTGTCACAGAGAGTACACCCGCCTCCGTGAGGGTACAGGCCCTTGCTGTTCCTGGGACACTCCCGACTGATGTGACCCTTCTGACGACAGATGAAGCAGGTGGCGTAGTTGAACTGCTCCTGTGAGCATGAGTCCGACTGATGCTCCAGAGACCCGCACTGCAGCGAGTTGGGGGTACAGGTAAGTTATAAGTAGAGTTTGTTTCAAGCGTTATGAGCCATTACAGCTGTTGATGGTCTACATCAGTTACAGATAAAACTCAAGATCGCTTTCGAGAAGTGCAGCTATAAAACACACGTTGGATATCCACGATTCTACTTATATTACGAGAGATTGTGTCCAGAAAAAGAAACACACTTGTCAAAAATCTGTTCAACTTTAGAGCACCTAGGAATGCCAATCAATGTTTCACTTGAAAAGCCTCTAGTGAGTTAATATGAACATGAATTTTTGTCTGTTTCATTCTCCCACAACCAAAGCTGGCGTGCTCAAAGAAACACTACATCGAACATGAACAAGAACACTACATCGAACATTAACAAGACTTGAATTCTAAGTGCTGTAGGCACACTAAGTTAGCTCTTACAGCCAGCCCACCACTGGGCTAATAAACACCCCCCACAAAATGACCAAGCAGCAATGGTCATCTAATTTCGGGGCAACATCCTGAAGGAATGAAACTAAACGCAGCAGTGGTCATTCTATCATGCTAACAAGAAATTAGCCTACGAGCAGGATGTTGCAAATAGGAAGATTGTTGGTGCCATGACCTCGGCTCACCTTAAAGCAAGCTCCAATGCCTTCAGTGTTGCGCTTGAGAGGACAGTCAGCAACCATGTGTCCGGTCTTGCGGCATGAGAAGCACACTTGACGTCGCTCTCTCTTCAGCTCATTCTCCTCTCGCCTCCTCTCCACCTTGATCAGCTCTGCAATACGCTCCTTCGCCGTGCCTTCTGCCTTCAGGCGATCTAAAAATCACGCAGTCAACAATGTAGTGAATGAAGGAAAATGATACACAAAGAGACACCGAATTATATTACAGTTTACGATTGGACGAAGTCTTAGTGGATATATGCAAATTAAACCCAAGGAGATAACTTATTTCAAATGCGGATAATAATATAACAAAATTTGCGGCTGCGACATTAAATGTAAAAACAATATACGACAACCTTCCTTTGTAAGAAGAGTGCCTGAAGAAACAAATGACAAATCAATTAAGTTACTGTACATTGGCACATAGTCATGCACCTGGCTTTATTCGAGTCAAGATCCCGACAGAGCATGCCTGTTGAAACTTCTGCTTGTTTAACTATGAGTCCTCAAAGTGACGGTGACTCTCTCTAGCATCCACATTCTTTTAGAAAACAGACAAGATATATAAAGACTCCACATAGCGGCTGCTTGAGACTATTTGAAGCAATGGCTGACTACAAGGAGATGCTACACGTCTGCTCTTGTTCATGACATTCTTTCAGCCATAATGCAGAAAATAAAGAATATTTCTAAAAATCAACTATGGAAAGACAAATTCTAAAGTTAGTTTAGATTTAGTGCTAGCCTTTTGTGTCACACCATGGATAAAATAGTTCAAAATAGTCAAGATTTTTTTTATATTGATACGGAGTTAAAATAGAAAATTTTATGTTTAAGTCAGTTACTTGTGGGGCAAATGCCAAAGAGATTACAAAGGCTTATAAACAAACATCTGTTAAGCGTACAAATGAGGAGGAAATTAGTGTTGGGGGTGTAGGTCTCGAGTCAACCGGAGATGGCAATGCACAGAACCTCATTTACCTGAGATTAATATTGTTTAGATATTCAAGGTTGGAATACAAAGCAATTCGTGTAGACTCAAAAGAATATGTTGTAACAGTATCTTGGATCCTGAAATATCATATTTGAAAAAAGCATAACCCCACCTCTATGCTGTGTGACTACTAAACTTACTTTCAAGTTGATGGAGACGTTTGGCTCCTTCAGGTTTAATCCAATATCCTCTGAAGTTAACCAAGCCATTTTTGGTACGCACAGAGCTGCTCAGCACCTTCTTGTCCACACCTCTGCACAAATTATGTTCAAGCTCCTGGGTTAGAAATAAGAACTACAATCTACTAGGAGGTGGACTCTCAAACGTATCATGAATTAATGTGTTTAAATGTTAGTTACTCAGATACTTTGCTCAAAACAGTAGTAGGAAAAATAATACATCACATCATACTCATTACAAATTTAACGTTGTCCCTAAAAGGAGTGTATTCTGTATGCTGTTGCGATCCTTGAACTCTAGTAGTCATGCTGATCTGGCGTAATGTTGAATGTAGGACGGCAAACACCTGATTCAAAATAATCTATGACAGGTACAAAAATTTATACTAATCAGGTGAAATCAAATTAAAACTTGACATTTCTTTTCACTGCACTGCTCTAAAAAAATTAAAACTTGAAACACTAAAGAAAATCTAATGCAGCCATAAACAAATGGACAACTAAGTCAACAGACAACAGAACAAGTTTCCTTCAATTATACCAACTCAAATTCATTCATGTTCTTCCATTTGAATGGTTCACAAGATTCACAACTCAAGGATTGCTAGATGATTGGAACCTCAAGCTCTAAACACCCCAAAAATTATATATATACATAGGGAATCCTAAAATATTTGACATGTCTATTAATAATTTTTATTTTAGATCACAGAATTTCATGATTTAAAGAAATTTTCCTGCTATCAATGATTAGTAATCTACATTTTCATATTTTACATTCTCTAATGACATTCAAACTTGTCTCTAACAGCAGCTAGTAGAGAATAAAAATAATGGCTGCATTTGTATTATACTTGGCAGAGTATAAAAAATATGAACTAAGAATATATTTTTCAAAAAATTTCTACCAATAAATACACTGCTCTCAAAGATATGGTTTATATTTGCATAAAATTGAACAGCATGAACAAATGTTCCTAATAAATTTTGCAGCAGTTGTTTTTCTTATGACAATCTGGAGTCCACAACATCAACTATAAAATATAAAGCCTAAATTTGCAACCTTTAAGCCAATTCACCTGAAGTTCTGTTGCCTTGATTCATCCTGAAACTTCTTGCCAACACCAGACTTGAGAGCCTTCCGTTCACTGCGGTGCAATCTGCTCTTCCTCTTTGACTCAGAATTTTTTTTGCCCTTGCTGTTCATGGCATGCTTCTTAGTTACCTTCTTGAGGTATGCCTGCAGTTGATTGGACAGCTTGTTCAGCTCTACCTTCAGTGCCGACTGCAAAAAAAAGGTTATTTGAAACCAGAGTAAATTGTTGTTCAGTTGAAAAAATGTTAAAAATGAAATGGATGCACCTTACAATTTAGTGAAACGCACAAAGATGCAAATAGTACAGAAGAGTAAGACAAGTGAAGGGATTGCTAATATTACAACCATGACTACCCCTCCCAGCATCTAGACAGGACTTGGGGAAAACATGGAAAGCACTGAATCATCAACCTTCACACACAGGCAGCAATATGTTTATTTTAACATCAAAAGTTATCATTCAGTAGGTGTAAATAACATTTGATAGTACTTTAGAGTATATGTAATGTTACACTTCTTACTTGTAAGTAACCATTCTATTCATATTTTGCTGACACTGTTTTTCAACAATGCACAGTGGATTAGTCACTTTAGAGGAAAACACAATGAAGTGCCTGAGTAAATTACTTGCACATATTAGTTTTTTCTCTTTCAACTCTGGAGTCCTGCTCAGGCCTTGAATCATTAATTAAGAATGCTCAGGAATTTTTAATCTTACACATTACCTAAGACAATTTTTAATCAATTCATGAATTGATTACTTTTATTCTCAATTGCATATTAACTAAAGTGGCAAAAACACCTTTTAACTGAAAAAATCTCAAAAACTGCCTGCTCTTCATAGTAAAAACAGAGGCCTGCATAATATATAGCCTAGTTGATTTGACTTTTGTTATAAGAGTTTTTTTCAGAATTTTCTATTTCACGTTGAAGCATTTCTGAACTCCTTATGATAAATACATCATTTCAGTGCACTTTAGCTCTGTAGTTATCATTGTTGATTAAAAGAAATAATTTTACCCATAGTGCATTGAATACTTCCTAACCTAACTGCATAAGCATTCAGAGGACTTGGATATGCTTTGTAATTTTCAGATACTGACTAGAGAAATTAACGTAGGTATTGTTGGCCTACATAGATTTCATCACTACTAATCCTCATCGTTAGAGTACAAACTCGTATGATTCAGTACCCAAGTGATACCCAGGCATGAGCAGGTTCGCATATCTCTGCTAAAAAAGACAAACAATAAATGAGAGAATATTTGATTGAGCAATTGACTAAGGCACACTTGCCTGTTAAGAGTCTAGTATAATCACAATCTTAAATTTTGAATAGTACAAGTAATGCAGGAGATATGATTTTTATGAAAATGTAACCAAAAATATAGAGCAATTCAGAATTTTGCAAATACATGTTTGAGCTGCTGCTAATATGTTTTGCTGTACAGAGCATCAGTACTTGTGGATGCCCATGTGAAAACATGAAATGATTACCTCCTTTACTAAAACTTTACAGACAAAAAACTGACCTTGTATTTTGCAGTCTCTTCTTCTGTGAGAGGTGCAGACTCATCACCATCAGGCCGTCCCGTGATGACCTCCTTCTTTATAGCCTTCCTGAGACTGGCGACAGCACCCAGTTTTGACCGCCGGACCCAGATGCCCTCCACACAAGTCATGAGGGAATTCTCTTCAAATTTAATTTGAGGCTCCATATTCTCCTCACACAAGTCTGAGTCATTTGATGTACATTCCTCAACTTCCATTGTTTCATTGCCAGACATACAAGTCAACTCAATGCCCTCATCTGATGACCCAACCTCAACATCTTTATTATTATTTTCACTCAACTTCTTAGTCTTGTTTGAAGACTTGAGGTGCTTTGATTTTTTAATTTTTATGCCTTCATCTTCATCTGAGTCACCAGAGTTTTCTAACTTACTAAGATCAGTATCAACAAAGGAATAGGAAGTACCTTTATAAATGAGTTTAGAATTTTCTTTCTCATCATCATCATCAGAAGCTTCATTTTCACTTATTTCAAAATTGAAATCTAATCCCTCTATAGAAGAAACAGTAGCTGGATTCTTTGATAAAGATTGATTATCATTCTTGTTCTTCTGTTTCACATTTGACTTTGCAGCTTTTGTTCCCTCTAAATCTCCATTCTCTTTCCCTTCATTAGTTTTCTTATTTTTTCCATCTTTTTTACTCCAAACTTTTGCTGGAGCTGTGTATGTTCCTTCTTTAATTTGTTTGAACTTTTGTTCATAAAGGAGCTCCTTAAAAAGAACTCTATTGGCTTTACGAAGTGGCTTCATCATCTTGATCTTTACCTGCAGGAGAAAACATAAAAATCATTATTTTAAAAATTAACTTTAAACCAAGAATCAAAACTTCAAGTTGAAGAATCAATTTGACTTGATCAGTAGAAATCAACTTTGTACAAACAAACTATAAATTAAGTCAAATGTAACAAGCCATTTTTCATGGAGTCATTTAGAAATTACTGATCCAGTCTAGCATTGCCACTAAAAGTTAGTAAATACAAACATTTCTGCAACAAGCAGAGTTAATTATTAAAGAAGATACTATAGGGAATCTCAGAATTTTTTGAGTGTACTGGGTTAGTTCAGATGTTGTACGAGTGTGTTTTACAAGGAATTTAAGGCCATGACAAAGGCCTTAGCCACAACTAGCCCTTAAGGTTGAGTTAAGGTAATTTATGGTACATTAAAACATGCATACTTACTTTTTCACCACCAAGCCCTTCAAGCTCCAAGCTTCTTTTCAGCTTATCTAAATCTTCAACAGCTTCTTTTTTCACATAGAACCCGTCATAAAAGGTCATACGATCATTTTCTTCATATTTGATATCAATCCAAGGCCGAGCTACACCTTGTTTTTTGAATTCTTTCATTTTTTGTCCTTTCTCGTTATATGTAAATGGAGGCTTAAAATCCACGTTAGCCATTTGTTTGTTCTCCGACCCTTCTTGCCAAACATTGGAGCCTCGTAAAACATTTTTCTTATTTGAACTTTTCTTTACTTTTCCAATTGCTATTTTACCCAAACTTGTTCCTTTTGATTTTTTCGTTGTTTTACTTTTCGCAGTAGGAGCCATTCTGAGATATTAATCAGAACCCACACACAATGGACACAGCCTTACGATCAGCTCTACAACCGCATGAATGCTCAATACTTTGCTAACGATTGAATCAACACCGGAACACCGTCCACGTGAAGGTTCCACGAGCAGCTTAGCGAGTTGTCCAATATTTGAATCAGAGAAACTGAAAATAAGCTTATACGTTAAACTACAGAACTTTACAAATGGATATTTTTACTAGTTGATATTACTTGAATGAGTGTAATAAAAGTGGTCGATTGTAGTTTACATTCGTATTAGCAACATTTTTTTCGATATAAATGGTTTCAAAAGTTGGTGATGTTAAAATTATCAAGTGGTTGGCAGCTTGTGCTCGTGATAAGCAAGGTTTAATCTTCAAGCAGCATTCGAATTATTTTTGTTTGTGACACAAAAGAGCAGAAAGACTATACGTTGATCATCAATCTTATCTAGCATCCATACGAGCCTCTGTCTCAAGTCACATTAGAAAAGGACGAAGACAATTGTTGGGATCATTATCATAAGTCCTACGATATCATGTTAAGAAATGAGAACCCAATGGCAATACATGTTTTATAAAAATGGACTCAATGGAGTTGAACTTAAGTTTTATTATTATTTACTAATATCTAGAAAACCAATTGCATGTGTAGGGTTTTGGGTAAAAACCCCACACAATTCCTACAATAAAATTAAAATAGAAAGTTGAACTGGTCGTCAATCATTGGGTGTTTATTCACCAGGATTTAATGAAAAACTTAAAGCAACATTTCTGATGTCGAACAAGTGGAGCGGGCTGAGAGTTCACAAAGGCCTTATCGTTGATATTTGGGTCGAAAAAGACTGTATTGGGCGGGAGTGTAGCATGACCTGCTACCCCTTTAAAGCTTATAAAATTACAAATATTAAAATAACCTTATTTTTAGTAATAAAAATAAGACTAAAATTCGAGTGATTTTTACGAACTTTTTACAATTAAAACGTGCATATTTAGTGCACATTATAATAATAATATTAATATTAAGAGCGTTAGCCAGAAAGTATTTCAAAATC